>PVKE010004005.1:0-67645 GCA_004027555.1 Craseonycteris thonglongyai
ACAGGTGTGAGATGATATCCCATTGTGGTTTTAATTTGCATCTCCCTAATTGCTAGTGATGTTGAGCATTTTTAAAAAGAAGAGAATCTTTAGAATTGAATGGCATAAATACTAAAGGAAAGATGTTGCTGAGGAGGAGACAGAAGAAAGATGATAGGCACAATCCACAAACCACCCTGGTTCCTTCTGAGATGCTTTTCCTAATGAGCTAGAACCAGCCATGGGCAAACCTGAATGGAAAAGGATCATCTCTGTCCTGAAGCCCCAACATACTCACATGCACCACCATCTGCAGATGGAGGATGCATCATTCAGTGAATGAAATGCTGCCTAACTACCATGTCCCAGGCATCACAGGTACAAAGTTCATAAAGCACCGTCCCTGCCTTGAAGCAACCACAGTCAGAAGTCAGCTTCCTAAATAATAATGACAGTACAAACTACTAAGTGCTAGGAGAGAGGTATGTGCAAAATGACATCGGAACAAAGATGACCCAGTGACTACTCTAGTTCCGCCAGGTCAGCAAAGTCTTCAAGGAAGAAGAGGCAACGTAAGAAAGCTTTTCTATCGGTGTGGCAGGGTATGCAAAGCAAGGAAGCCTGAAAGTGTGTAATATGTGGAAGGACTGGGGAAAGCCACGGGGCCACACCATGTGGGCTGGGAGACAGACTGAGAGGGAGGAGTCACTGCTGGGAAAGGAGAGAGGGCTGTGTCTGAAGGGTCCTGCCTGCAGTGTAGACACAGGCAACCAGAAGCCAGACACGTTTAAGCCAGGAAATGGAACAAATTGGGCACATACTTCAGAAAAATGACAGAAGTAGTTGTGTGGAGGTGAACTGGCTAGCTGAGGAAGCCAGGACAAGGGGACCCTGAGGAAGGCGGTTGAGCAAGAGGGGCCTTGGTCAGCCGGGAAGAGCAGAATGGCAGGTGTTCTGAAAGTCAAGTGAAAAATCTTGTGCCAGGGGGGACAGAAGGCAAAGGAAAACAGTAAGTCCCAGGTCCCTAGGGAGTCCTTCCCCCTGTGGGGTTTGCTCTGGGGGGAGCAGGGGTGGTAGGCTTGGGGAGGAAAGATTTTTTTTAATCATTCTTAAACAAGTTGTGCTGGGGGTGTCCTGGGACACCATAATGGTTGTGTCAGGAAAGCAGGTGACAAGCCAGCTCTGAGGAGGAGGAAAGCAGGCAGACAGCAGCAATTCATTTGGGAGTTGCCCATATGGAAATGATAAGTGAAATGAGAGCACGAAGGAGCCACCAATAGTTAGGTGTGGGGATGACTGGAAGACTGTGAACCAGAGAAAAAGCTGACTCTCTTTTAGAAAAATTCAAAGAGAAACAGGAAAGAATGCTTTGGAAAAAGCCAGGTGAAATGCCATAGGGAAGGTGAGCTGAATGATGGGCTTACTTTTCTTCTTTTTTCTATGTATGTTTTAGCCATGAGCAGATATAACATAAGCCAACAATAACATAAGTAAAGGCTGCTAAAGAAAGAAAAATTGATAGGTTGCCATGTCACCGGATGCTCTTAAATTAGGTATCTAGCAAAACTCCCAAGAAAGGTGATGTAATTAAACTATCATGACACATTAACTGAAACACCTTGTTCTGTATGCAAACGTCTGACAGATACACCCCAGTGGCTCTGCAGATAACAGCTGTTCTGATCTTTGGTTATTGCTAAGCCGCCTCCAATGCTGCTTTATCATAAAGCATGCCATGAAGAAACTGAAGTCTTATTATGCAAGCATGCAAGTCTTTGGGAGCCCCAAAATGCCTCTAAATAACAATTACTCATCTGAGGCGCATCCATGATGTTTTTCCATAAATGAAAACATAACCACTCCAATCATTTTCACAGGTGGGCTAATACCTATTTGAAGGAATTTGTGTAACTAGGTCACACCACTAAAGACATACATAATTAAAGTTCCAGTACCTATTTAGATTAGGATTTGACATCTGTTTCTATTGCCAGTATCTTGAAGATCTTAAGTCAATATCCTGTTCTATTCCCAATTTTCATTTTCTAAAATATGTCTAAAAATACCATTTTCTCCTTTTTTGAGGGTATATTCGAGTACATAAAGTAAAATGGCATAGCTAACTCATGTCTTTTTTTTTTTTCCATAAGAATTTGAATAAGTGAAAAAACCACAGTGGGTAAGGAAGAATAAGGTATATGTACATTAACATGATAACTAGTTTCCAAAATCTACATTTTACTTAGAGACTTTGAAAGATATCCGTAATCTAGGCTGTCTTAGTCTTAACTGATTAACACGAGGAAAATGTTCTACCTTAACTACTGCTCAGAATCCCTTTAAATTACCACTGATCAGCAATCTGTCATCAGCAAATATGCTTATGTCAAATGCCCTTATAATGAGCTATCACATTTTCAAATATTTTCCTCCATTACCTAACTAGGAGATTAACACAACGTTATAACCCAGGAAGAGGGAAAGAATGAAACACTGGATCTCTGTTTAAATGAGCAAACTCCCTGCTCTGAGCAGTAGCAGGGAGGAATGTATAAATTGAGAAAAGAATTACCTATTCATCTTCATCAATAGTTGACACCATCATCATTTGGCCTCTAAAAAAAAGGATGTTTTAATTTGCTGGGAAGAATATATTTCTTCAGGGAGGAGATTTGGGGATTTGACCATGAATAATAATGAAGGGAGCAGAGTGTTCTTCCTAGGTATAATCTAGCTCTAGTCTTTCAATCCAAATGAGATTCTAAACATTGCAGGTGGCAGGCAAGGGATTCGATTTATTAATTCACGTCCATGTAGGCATCCTGCATCCATGTCAACCAGATCCATATTTCCTCTCACTCAAATTAACATTAAGACAAAAGAAAAAAAATTAAACATTCCCACTTGTCTTGGCCAGCTTGCAGCAACAGCCCTAGGTTCAAAGAACAACCACTGTTCAGGAGGCTGCTCATGGCCCAGCCAGGAATATTCCCCTTGCAGGAAATTCAGGCACCATTGACACGGCCCTCTTGTCACTACCCCAATTCCTTTGGAAAATGCAAAACATTCTCTTGGCATCGGCAGCTTGCAATAAATCATTCAGGCTCATGCCAAAGCTGGAAACTCAGCATTTATTAATTTTAAATAAGTTCTGATCCCCATTATCAGTTATGGACAATGACAATCTTTCCCTAAGCCCATTACTTGTTCTCTGCACCCCAGAATGCTGAGAGAAAGCAACAACCCATCTGACCTTTTGTGGCTTCCTAATCATGACTGGTTCCCACAGGAAAAAAAAAATTAAGAGCATTCCAAAGCATTATGCAAGTCAGGTAAAGAGCAGGAGAATCTGAGTAAAGCAGACTTAGACTAAGAGGCCCTCCCTCTGCAGCACTGAAGTGATGTATAAATCAATAGATAATGATTAAAACACTGCTCTATGAAGGGCCTGCATAGTTAATATACATTTCATTATGAAAAAAGAACACTGTAGTAAGACCAAATGCTTGGGCATGTAGTATCACAG
Source organism: Craseonycteris thonglongyai (assembly GCA_004027555.1). NCBI lineage: Eukaryota > Metazoa > Chordata > Mammalia > Chiroptera > Craseonycteridae > Craseonycteris > Craseonycteris thonglongyai. The sequence goes on from PVKE010004005.1 coordinate 3,506, forward strand.
AAGCAGGGCATGTAGCAGATTATCTAAATACATATAGAATTCTCAGGTATACAGCTAATCAACACCATCACTTCTTTAATTTCAACAAAGCTCTTTCAAATATTTCATTTGTAATTTAAATGGTCACAGGAATACCCCCCCGCCCCCCCAAAACACCTGATTTCTCATGTACTTTCAAAGCCCAGCATTCATAAAAGCCATACTATTCTTGCCCAGTTTGCAGCACAAGATCCATAACTAAACATCCCTAATTGCACAATCACTGTACTCACTGGGTTGAAACACTCGCTTATCTTATCCTTCCTTTTCAATGGGTCAATTAAGTGCTGCTCCACGTCTTTCCCTTTTCCAAATGGTAAATTTAAGAGGTACATATTATGGTTTGGTTTCAATTAAGTGCACTGAAAATATAGTATTGTGTTTACCAAAGAGACAGAGCAAAGCCTACCAAAAAGCAAACAGTAGACAGGAAAACCCAGGAACCACAGGGTTCTCCGCAATCTCTTCTCCCTCCTCAATTAGTTTACCCCTCCACCCCTCCATTGGACCCAAATACTGGGGACTGACTTCTGGGTGTCATTCTTTGGAAACTTACATTTAGCATCTACTGGTATAAAGAAAGACACCATGACTTCCATTAAGGACCGTTTTGCCAACCCCATCCAAAAGAAAATGACGTTCCTTCATTATGTTTTCCACATTTTACTTAAAGAACATATGAAAATTGGTCCCAGTAAAATTCTTTTGATGGAGATGTCCTCTGTTACCTATTTCCATAGACTTACATCAATAACTTCTTTAAGCTAAAATCACCTTTTTTAATAGAAATAATCTCATACAGCCATGACTTTCCCCATTACCCACAGAAATCACATACTCAAAAATTTAAGCATCATTCAAAATGCACTGGAAACTTTCCTACCATGCAAAGAAATTAAGATAACCAAGAATATATATATATATATATATATATATATATAATTTAGGGGGCAGAAAGTCACTGCTATTTAAAAGCTTTGTTCACTCTAAGCAAATTTAGGGTATGCTACTCCAAAGAACAAATGTCCTTCAAAAGCCACCTATAGAGCCATCTCAAGTGGCATGTACTTTAGTATTTTCCTTCCTGAATTCAAGTGCATGCTTATTTTTCATAGAAATTTACACTCTGGTAAAAATTTCAGCATATACCAGCAGGAGAACTTTAATTTTTAACTTATTCTATATATAAAACTCAGAAAGTTTCCACATCTTTCCTGGTGCTAACATGTTATCTCTCTTAATCCTCATGAAACAAACAAACCAGGTAAGTGGTATTATCCCCACTGTATAGCTGAGAAACCTGAGTGACTTGGTCAGAGAGAAACCAACAATGTTTTCATGAGCCCAACTCAGAGACCCATAGGCAAACATCACCACTGAAGTGCTCCAAATTCTACCATTCTAAATCTGGCATTTTAGCAGCAAAGAGAGTCAGAAAAAACTGACATCCTTTCCCTTCCATACCTCCTCCCAAATAAATCCCATGTAAACAATGTTTCCAGCACAACTGACAATGCTCTGGGTACAGACACATTATCTAGACAATTGGCAGTGACATGTTGTGTGCAGCCCTGTAACCGTCCTACTAAGAGGTCCTCAGTTGGCGCAGCACACATCAAATGAATGTTTCCCTGGCACATTGAACTTGGAAACAACACTTTTCACTGCCTCCACTGTCTCCTCCCTCCACTGAGTGGAAGGCTTCTGGAGATGCGAACACAAAGAACTGAGAGAGGGGAAAACACTCTGTCTATTAAAAGATACCTGGAAGAAGCCTGGAAAGGTGTTTTCCACACTGTGGATCATGGGCCACCTGTGCCAACAATTTAGCAAGTCAAGGCCAGCTTTTTAAAGAAATTGAAATAGAAGAGAAGAGAAAATGTCAAGATATACTACATACAGTAAGGTAAAAAACTGACTTATGAAACTTTGTTTCAGCAACATAATTTATAATCAATTAGGTGTACATTTGCAGCATACATGAGTATACTAGGTTGTGACATAAAAGGCATTTCTTATTGTAGGTTAGACAAGTTACTTGACTCCTCTCACCTTTACCCTTCACATGCAACTATCACCACCTGCTGAGATTACTTCCTATATACCCGCACCCTTAACTCCCTGCACACTACTTCCTAGTCAATGTCTCTCACCAGAACCATTAGAAAAGCCTCCACACTGATCTCCATTATCTTCTTATGCCCCCTTAAATCAACGTCCTCCCCTTTGCCCAAATGATCCATTCAAAATGCAGATCTGACCCTTTCAATCTCAAATTTCAAACCTTTTGGTGCCAACAGAATCACATCAAAGCTCCCTCAACATGTTGTACAAGGCACTCCACAAACCGTCCAAATTCATCTCCCGTAACTCCAGCCACAGTCACTACTCAGCAGGAGCACCCAAGCAGCTCCCATGTCCCATAACCTGCTGTCTCTCACCTCCATACCTTTGTCCATGCTCTTCTTCTGAGACCCCACTCAAAGAGTCTTCTTGGAACCTTGGAATGCGGTTAAGTGGATCTATCTGCTTTGGGCTCCTAGCACATCCTATATCCTACATCTGTATGATCTCTTATCTCATAAAATTAGATTTCCTGTGTGCCTATCTCTTCCACTAGGCAAGGTTTTATTATCTTTTTCCTCCAGGACTTCACTCACATGTCACCTTCTCAGTGAGACCTTCCCTGACTACCTTAAATAAATGTTCACCCTATCATTGCCTCTCTACCCACTTACTAGCTCCCTCCACTGGCTTCGTTTTTTTCCTTATCACTTACACTATATCTATCATATACACACACAAAGACATATATATACATATACACATATACATATATGTTAGTTATATGTATACATAGTCCATTTATAGGCAAATACATATTCAGTGGTAGTAAATGTATATATATCTTTAACTTAGTATCTTGTTTTACGTCTGGCTCCATTAACTAGTAATGCCAGCTCCATTTCCTTGTGCTTTATTACTGCTAAATTCCAGTGCCTGACACATAAGAGGCACTCAGTATAAACACTTGTTCAGTGAATAAATGAGTGAATACCATCAAGATCATGGACTGCAATGAATCCAACTTCGAGTCTCCAGCACATATCATTGTGCCCACCGCAGAGTTGGCACACAGATAAGTGTTTGCTTTTTAAAAATTAAATAGAAACTCACATATAACACTGTTCTTCATTTAGTAGACATAAGGACACAGGAAATATGAGGCGGACAGACCAGTTAGCTGACCAAAAGGAAAGCAGAAATAGTAGAATACCACTACTCCTGGTGTATAGGGAGGCCACCCAAAAAAAATTTAGAGATCTCTTTTCTTTTGCAAGTGAATATCATAAAAAAAAGAAGATATTCATTAATTGAACATGAAGATATAAAGAGATTTTATTTTCTATATTTTTGGACTTCCTATTTGTTGAGATTAGAACCATTAAAACTCTGAAGCAAATGAATCATTAGGCATCTTACTCTTTTGTGGGAAGGACACTTTTACTTGGTAATAAGTTATGGGCACATCCAATATTCATAATCATTTAAAAAATCAGATTAAGAATGTAAAGAGAATGATAATATATGCATATGTTCCTGAAGCTTAAAACTAAATCTCACATGTACTATAGCCATTTCTGTTAAAATATAAATTTGTGAACAATACCTGAAACTAGCAAAGACATACGAAGCTAATTCTAAAATATTTCTCTTGATCAGATAAAAGATTAATATAGATGTTCTAATAGGAAAAGTATATCACTTTATTCCTAAGATATAAATTAAATAAAACTGGCAGAAACTTAAAAAGAAAAAGAAAAAAAAAGACCAGTAAAATAATGACCAGAAAAGTATCAGTCAGTATTTCTTTAAAATGACATAATATTTAACTACCGAGTAAGTGCAAGTCAGATTTAAGTGAAAAATAAGAAAACAACAAATTTTTAGTATCTCCAAAAGAAAGAAAAACGCAATATTTAAAGAGGGAACAAATGTGGGAAGCCGCGATGGCTCAGCAGGTTAAGCACTTGCTCTGCGGCCCCAGGGTCCAAGGCTCAAATCCCGGCCTTGGCCCATGTGGACCCACACACTGAACTGGGGTGTGCTTCCCATGCGGGAGGCCTCCAGCCCAGTTCCTGCCCTGTGTGGTTTCCAGCCCACCTGTGTGGAACGAGACCATGTCAAAAAAACTGATGACGTACAACTATAAAGACTGCTCTGGGCCCTCCCCCTTCTCTCTGTCTCTGTTTCTCTTTGTTTCTGTCAAAAAAATAAATACTTAAAAAAAAATAAAAAGACAAAAAATAAAGAGGGAACAAATGAATGGTTATAGCTTACAGAGGAACCGTTTAAGAGAACACTAGTTGAAAGGTTCTCCATAGCATAACACATGAATACACTCTCCAGTTACAAAGTTAGACCCATGCCCAAATCTATAACTCATCACTAGAAGTCAGAATTCCACCTATATACTTGACTATATTTGAGTTTAAAATTTGCTTTGTGACATTTTGGCTAACCAGAAGACATTTCAATGCATAAAACCCTGCCTGTATTTCTGTGCTCCACACCTTGTAAGTACACTTTTAAATCAACAACCAACAAAAATATTAAGAATTAAATAGTAATATAACTGTTGTAAAAGGAAAGAGAAATGAATGAATAAGAACTCTCTCCTCTACTAGAGGAAAATTAATATCTTGCTTAGCAAGGTGAGCCAATGTGGAATCATCATGTTTGCTTGGAAACAAAATGAGGATCATTCCACTAAAAGTAACAATTTTGTATTTTATATCCTTGAGTCAAACTTTCAAAATCTCTCGTTTCCCTTCAGCCCACTATTTCTAGAAATATCCTGGCCATGGATGTGGCAAAGAGAGACGGGGGAAGGTGTTCCAGGGAACATGCCTGGTATAAATTTCACCATCACCAAATGTTCTCCCTACAGCATTTTCATTTTTTCAAAAATAGGAGACAAACTAAGAGATGTCAGCTTCATAAAGCATAATATTTTAAAAGAAGTGTAATTTGGTTTTTAAGTAATTTGGTCTTTCCACTTAAATGACCATGTAATCTGATTAAAAAAAACAAAACAATACAATCAATTTCAGATCATTCTTGGGAAAAGCACAAAATTATTATTTCTGAAGATTCTCATTTCCCCAAGAGTCACGCGGTCAAAAAGCAAGCTCACATTTTTCATAAGGGAACAAGACCTTTCCTTTGCTGTATCATATACTTTACACCTCTATGTGATATCAAAAATGAAAAAAAATAATCAGCATTTTTCATATCACTAAGGTTCTCCATCACTTTTAAAGAATTCTAGCAAGAAATCCCCTAAAAGGGCAGTCTCCCACACTGCCATTTCTACAGCCGTCAAACTCACTTGCTCCTGGGCTAGTTCTCAGGTCACTTAATAAGTCAGACAATAGGAGAGCTAGAGTCAAGAATTCTAAAATAGTTCTTGTTGTGTTGAAGAAGAATAATTTGAATAATCAATCGAAAGAAGAACCTTGGAGGGTTTAGAAATGGTTAATCAACAATTCTGGACAAAGTCTTCCATGATCTCAAATCCTAAAAGAAGAGATGTAGAGAGGAGTGACTATCTATAGCACCTCCCAAAACCAAACCTGCTGAAGACACACTTGCCAGAATCTGGAAAGTACCCACTGTAACGAGAAGACAAAAATACACCCATGCTTCTGCTTTATGGCACACCCTTACTTCCTCTCATTACTAGGTTTTATTTTAAATGTGTGGGACATTGCATCCTAATTTTTCTACCATGGCCCTGACTCAAGTATATCCATTTTCATCTAAAATATAGAGCAGCTGTCCCATTCCCTACCTTACTTGATAAAGTAAGAAGAATACTGCTCCTCAAACACCTCACCCTTGCGCCTGCAACTATGACTCCCTTTCTAACCTGCCATCTCTCTGCATTCAGAAAGAGACTATAAATACTAGAAAACTATTAAGGACAATGAGTATGTTGAATATCAAAATTTATGAGCTGCAGCCAATATTTCTCACAGCAAAATCACAGCCTTTGTCCACCATTCACTTGACAAATATTCACTGGGTTTCCTCCATGTGTTAAGCACCGTTCTATGTACTTAGGACACATTAATGAAAAAGAGACAAAAAACCCTGCCTTCTTAAAATTTGCATTTTAATAAGGGAGGCAGACACTAAATACAGTAAGTTATAAAAAGTGCTAAGAGAAAAAATATTAGAGCAAGGTAAATAGTGTTGGGAGTTGAGAGGTGGCACTGAAGTTTTAAATAGGACAGCCAGCGTAAGGCCCAAGAAGATGACTTTTGGGGAAGACATAAAGGGGTTGCGAAAGTTAGCCTCATGGATATCCAGGGGAATATTTTCTAACAGGCTTGAAACAGCCATAGCAAAGGTTCTTAGGCAATAACATGTCTGGCACATACGAAGCACATCAAGGAAGCCACAGGGTTGGAGTGAAGTGAGGAAGGGAAAAGTAGATGTTGGTAAGGTCTGAGAAGTAACAGGAGCCAAGTCACATGTAAGGACATCAGCTTTCACACTGCATGCAATGTGAAGCAACGACAGAATTTTCAACAGAAAGGTGGGTTGATCTAACATTTTAAAAGGATCACTCTGGTTGCTCAGTTGAGCATTGATCATAGAGATTGAGTGACACATGCAGGGAAACCATTTAGGAGACTACAGCAGTACTTAAGGGAGAGACAGTGGTGACACAGACCAAAGTAGTGGCAGTAGAGAAGGTGAGGAGTCACCAGATTCTGGATCTGAGAGTAAAGCCAAGAGAAAGGTTTAATGGTCTGGAAATGGCATAAGAAAGAAGAAACAAGTCAAGGATGATTTCAGCACAGCATAAGCAACTGGAAAACGGAAGAAGCCATTTACTGAGATAGAAAAGACGAGAAACAGAATAGGGAAGAGAAAGGAAAAGTTCAGTTGGCAGATGCCTGTTACACATCCAAGGAGAGATACACAGTAGACAGTGGGGCATGCTCATCTGGAAGGTGGGGGAGAGAGGTCAGGGCTGGAAATATAAATTTAGGGACCATGAGTATATAGATAGTGGCCACTATACCAGACAAAATCACAAAGGATAGAGTCAAAATAGACAAAAGAGGAGGGCTACGCATATAGGCTGGGGCATTCCAGCATTAAGAGGTCAGGGGCAAAAAGGAGGAACCGGCAAGGGAGAGTAAGAGGGAACAATTGACACAGGAGGAAGACAATCAAGAGTTTGAGGCGTCCTGAAGGCCAGGAGAATACCATGTGGGACCTAAGAGGAAGGACTTACTGTGTTACGTAGGATGAGGCCTGAGAACTGACCATTGTAGTGCAAAGACCAGTGGAGATCACTGAGAACCTCAGTAAGAGTAGTCTCTATATGGAGTGAGGAGATGAAAGCCCCAAAGACTGGGTGCAAGGCAACGTAGATGAATTTGAGACCATGAGTAGAAATAACTTTTCAGAGAAGTTTATCCAGTAGAGCAATAAAATTGTGGGTATCTGGTGAGAAGGCCAGGACAAGAGAAGATTTATGGAAGTTGGAGCTATAACAGCATGCTTTTGTGAAGACAAGCATGCTCCAGGACAGGAAAAATCCAAGCTGTAAAAGAGATGGGAGAATTGCCAGGGTAATTTCTATCCTTGAGATTAACTAATATAGTGTACACATTTAAGGTGTGCGATATATTGAACTGATACATTTATATACCGCAATGATTACTACCATAACATTAGCTAATACCTCTATTGCATTACATAATTATTTCTTTTCCATAGTGAGAACAATTAAGATCTAGTCTCTTAGAAATTTATAGGGGGAAGCCAGGATGGCTCAGCGGGTTAAGTGCTCACTTTGTAGCCCCGGGGTTCAAGGATCAAGTCCCCGTCCTGGCCCATATGGACCCATATGCTGAACTGGGTTGTGCTACCATGTGGGAGGTCCCCAGTTCAGTTTGTGCCCCCTGGTTTGGCCCCTGGCTTGAGGGGTAGTGCCTCCCATGCAGGAGGCCCCAGCCCAGTTCCCACCCTGAGCAGCCCCCGGCCATCTGTGTGGAATGAAACCATGTTGAAAACAAATGACATACAGCTATGGAGACTACTCTGGGCCCTCCCCGTCCTGTCTCTCTCTGTCTCTGTCAAAAACAATAAAACAAAACCTGGGAAGCCAGGATGGCTCAGTGGGTTGAGCACTCACTTTCCAGCCCCGGGGACCAAGGATTAAATCCCGGCCCCGGCCCGTGCAGACCCATATGCTGAACTGAGGAGTGCTCTCAGTTCAGTTCTCACCGGGGTAAGACCCCAGCCCAGCTCCTGCCCTGTGCAGCCCCACCCACCTGTGGAATGAAACTAAGTGGAAAAGCCGATGATGTGCAATAATGGAGACTGTTCTTGGCCCTCCCCCTTCTCTCTATCAAAAACAATAAAAATAAATCTTTAAAACAAAACCTAAAAACAAGTTTATAATACAGTGCTCTTGACTATAATCACTAGGTTGTGTATTAGATCTCCAGAACTTATTTATCTACTAGTTGCAAGTTTGTGCCCTTCAGCAACATCTTCTCAATATCCCAAATGTCACCCACCGTGGGGTAGTTTGTTTTGGCCAGGCAAGAGGAGATAGGATGCAGGTCCTTGTGGAGGAACCGGCATTAGACAGGAGCAAGAATTGTTAGCTACGCAACAATCGGGCAGAGAGAAGAGAGTAATGGTGATGCTGGGAGAGGTGGTGAGGGAAGGACATGGCTCAGGAAGTCTCTGGAAGCTTTCTTCTGATTGTTTCCATTTTTTCCCAATGTATAATAGAAATCAGTTTATCAGCTAAGAGTAAAGATAGAAGATATTTAAAGCTTGAGGGGAAAGAAGGTCAGAAAAAGTCACCTTAAAAAGTGATAACTTTATTAGTATTGAAAATAATTTTTATTATTAAACAAAAAATATTAATGTTTCAACTCAATAAGCTAAAAAAACAATCAAATAAACTCAAGGAAAGCAAAAGAAAAAAATCATTAAAAAGATAAAAGCAGAAATTAATAAATTAGAATATAAACAGTAGAACAGCTGGTTCTTTGAAAAGATCAATAAAACATACAAACCTCTTGCAAAGCTCATCAAGAAAGAGAAAATACAATTAACAACATTGACAATAAGAAAAGGGATATGCACAGTCAAAACGACAAAGGAGATTTAATGTAAACATAAGGGAATATATACAATTTTATGCTAGAAATTTAAAACACTAGATAAAAGAAAATGCATCAAAGTTGACTCAAAGAAGTAGATGGAACAATTCAAGAACTATAAATGTTGACAATGATTTTGCAAGGAAACTATATCAAACCTTTAAGAAACAGAATTTTTATGTTATTTACAATGCTACATGGTATAGAATAACGCCAAGAAAAGTTCCCTATTTCATTTTATACAATACAGCATAATCTTACCATCAAAACTTCAAAAGATAGTATAAGAAATATAAATCCATTGTATTTATAAATATAAATTTAGAAATTCTTTTAAAGTTATCTAATTACATACAGCTATAATGTGTTCATATTGTTAGATGCCAAATGCACATCAAAGAATCAAAAATATCATTTCTGATAAAAAATTTATTTTACACATTACATAGTATCTATCACTAACCAACATCTGAGATCCTATTTCACAGTGAACTACCAAAGGCTTTCCATTAACTTCAGAAATACATAATAATTGCTCAATAAACATTAACTGCTATATTAGTATAGTAAAACAAGTGGTTCCTACCACTTATGTTTAACATCTTTATAGAAGGTAACTCTTCACTGTCCTCAAGGGAGCTAATGCGCCAATGACAATAGCCAATGCTTACAAACGTTTGAGCACAAATTCAGGCAGGTTGATCACAAACCTTTCTGAAATATAACACAAAGCACAAATGTGCTAAGAAAAGCCTGTTTTAATTGCATTTTGTTTTAACAATGTAGTAGACCTTGCTGTTTGCCTAAATTTCAATGAATTAAGAAAAACAAAACCATAAAACACTGAACAGTGAAGCAACAACATTTTCTCTCCTCTCATTTTGTAAACAATTCAGGATAAGGTATCCCATTAAACACTTGGTCTTAATGATTGCTCACCTGACAGTATCCAAATAGGAAACGCTTCAGTTCAAGGAAGAAATGAAAACTTTAAATACTCTTGTTTCTCCCTCCCAACTTTATTACACTGTGCTTTCCCATTGGGAAGAAGGCTCATTGGGGATTGATTTTATTGGTCTCTATTTCCTATCCAAAAAAAAAATTATTTATATCCTCCACTTGCAACTCTTAAGGTCCTAAAGGAGTAACCAAGGTGCTATCTCTTGGTATTAGTTAGCCCTAGTGCAAGGCAACCTCATGCCATCCATTGTAGTTGAATTCTTAGCTTCCCAGAGGAAAATGATTTCCAAACATCTGCAGCTCACTTTAACCATTCTGTATCTGAAAGATCCACTGCTATCCCCAAGAGAATTCAGGAAATTGGATATGTCTTAGAAAATGCCAGGATATAACTGTAATTGGTCTTCACCACCAAAAGAAGAGGGAGTTCAGAGCTAGGCAGTTATGCACGTGACTATACACAAAGGTATTACTAAGAATAATGCAAGGTCACGCTTTCAAAATGCAAAGCTTTATTGAAGAACTGCACTGGACGTCAAACAATTGGTACAGCAGAGAAATTAAATAGCAGGGAGTGTAAACCAAGAGGGAACTGTGACCTCAAATACAGGATCCATACATACAAGGCACAATCCATGTTAAGTGGGGAGATTTAGAATTAGTGAAAACTTAAAGGTTGATATCTCTTGAAACAACTAAACTGTATTATTTCCAAATACACCTAACAACCCTGTCATCAATATCTTTAAGGTTGTGCACCAAATCCATAGCTCCTCTTCCTGAAAACAGCCACCTGGGAGAAGCAGCAGCCATGTTTGTGCCACGTGACCTGCAGAGCCAGTGGCCCAGAGGACACTGCCTCCACACGCAGAGCCACTCATGCCCACTCTCAGCAGCCTCTGCAGGGACCTGAAGTGGCTCTAGGCCCTCACGCAGCCATCAGGTTCAGCAGACACCACAAGAGCCTTTGCTAAGAAAAGCGTCTACTAAACGAACAAAATATCAGCACGTATTACAGAAGAGGCCATGTGTCTGATTTTATGAAGAAGAAGACATCATAATTTAACAACTTGTTCTTAAAGGCCAGATTCAGGGAGTTAAAAAATGTGTCCAATATGGCGCCTTTCGTTTTGCTTATGCTTTATTTTCCTAGCAAAGCTAACAGAACACTAGTTTTAAATATATGTGTATATTTTTTTCTGTTGTACCATATAAACCCCATAGATACTGAAAAGAGTCTTTGAAGGAAGGATATTTTTAAAACACAGAGGATGTGATCCCCTGTACAATGGCCAAGAACAACACACTGTCACAACAGAAATGAAGTCCCTTGTGTTCCAGGGAGCACTCAGGAATGAAGGAAGGCGAACAGCTGTGTAGAGGTGCTGGGAACCAGGTCTGGACTCAGCCGGGGCCTTGCATGGCCTCCTCTCTTCCTACCACCAGTTAGCAGGATCCTGACTAACTGGAAACGGCTAAGACAGCTCATACCTGACGACTATCCCAATGATAAAGGGCAGAGATAATCTTCTAGGAATATTTTACAGTCACAAAAGTGAAGGAAATTAGATGCAGTCTCCACAACATGAAACTGAGGCCAAGACAGAAAAAAAGAAAAGAGAAAAAAAAAACCCAAAAACACCTAAGACTGAATGCTTGGAAGAATTTTCCTAACATGGAGATCTATTAAATGCCTAGCAACCTCCCCAGGGAAATCGTAGCAAAGTCACTCAGAATGGAGTGAGAAATTCATTTCTGAAAGCCTCTTTTCCAACTTGGGAAATTTAACTCTGCCTTTGCAATCCCCAGAGACAGCTTGGCTGAGGCCGCACTGGGTGTAACCATATGTCAAAACTAATATATTGGATATGCTCCTCACCCACAATTTGCTAGAAAAGCATTGAAACTAAAAGTGCCAAAGGAGCCTTTCCTTAATGGATAGGAGCATAAGCTGACTTCATAATGTTAAAAATACGTTGTCTTTTGCCTAGATAAGAAAGTTATTTACAGAGGAAAAGTTTAAAAGACCAGAAAAATAGCCACTCCCTTTTTCTGAGGGGGGGGAGTGGGGGCAAGAATGTTGGCCAATCTTTCTATTAATATCTTAATAGCAGCATTTTTACCAGAAGTGAATCCTTCCTCTCCATCTTCCCGTACCTGGCTAAATAGTCCTGGTCCAATCCTGGGTCCTTACCCTTCAGGATTTGGCTTAAGATCAAGTCCAAATTCCGCTAAGAAGTCTTCCTCTTAGAGTGCACCTGTGGAAACCTTTGCTGCCCAAGTTGAGTGCTCATCACCCGGGATCAAATGCCAAACTCCCCACAATAGACCAAGCTCCTTAATGGAGAACTTGGTCCGCGCCATCTGTGAGACTTATGCTGAGCACATAGGGGGTATGTGATTATCCTTTAATTGTTAAATTTATTGGGGTGACATTGGTTGATAACAATTACATTATTTCCAGGTGTACAACTCTATATTACATTGTCTATACATTGCATTATGTGCTCACCACCCAGAATCAGCTCACTTTCCATCACCATATATTTGCTGCCCACTCCCTATGAACCTCCCTCGGTTCTCCCACCCACCTCCCCCCTTACCCTCAGGTAACCACTAAACCAGGGGTCTCCAAACTTTTCAACCCTTGGGCTGCATTAACTATCAAACAGCAGTTTGGGAGCCAACTACACACTCGAAGTCCAAATAAAAAAGAATCAAAACATAGATGTTGTTTTTAATTATTTATTTAATATTATTTTATTCAGATAAAAAGGTCTCCACAGGCCAGATGAGAGGGCCTTGCGGGCCGCATCCGGCCCAGGGGCCGTAGTTTGGAGACCCCTGCACTAAACTATTGACTGTGTCCATGAGTTTTTGTTTCTTTCTTACTTTCAGTTTTATGTTCCACCTATGAGTGAGGTCATATGTTTCTTGATTCTTTCAGTCTGATTTATTTATCTTAATAAGATGTTCTCAAGGTCCATCCTTGTTGTCATAAACTGCTGTATTTCATCTTTTCTTATTGCTGAATATATTCCATTGTATAAATGTATTGGCATATGATTATTGAATGAATGTTGACTTATTGGAAATTGAGTCAAAATAGAAGGGAAAGATATAATGTGGTCAAAGTGACAGGAAAAAAAAAAAGAAGGGATATCATGAACCCTACTTGCCCAGGCCAATTTCCTTGGAGAAGTGGTCTACAAACATTTGTACTTACAAATGTATCCAAAGGTGTGTGTGTGTGTGTGTGTGTGTGTGTGTGTGTGTAGGATATATATATATATATATTATATTTAGGATATATATATATATATATATATATATATATCCTAACACAATTTATAGTTGACATCTAAATGTGTTCAACCTAGGTTTAAATAGTGGCATAGATCTAATTTCTAGCCCTTTGTAAGTAGTGACATTTTAAAATGAAACTGCCTTCATTCAAATTCTTAAATTTGTACATTCTTAAGTACCTCAGTGATATAATACCCAACATTTATAATTCCTTTATTCCCTTAACTTGTATTTCCATTCCATTTCCCTCACTTAAATTTATCCTGATGTAATACTTGTATTCCTTAAGGTTTTTATTCATCACACTATCATACTTCTGTAAAACAAAAGTAGTTATAAAAATTAAAATTTATTTACTTGACCAAATTGTTCTGTTAAAAATTTCATGTTTCTATAATTAAAACTGTTTACAGAATGTAATTGAACAAATGTCTAAGTTTATAATTAAAAATTAAAGTAAGTATAAAAGTCTATTTTTATTGGAAATGCATTTATCAATGAGATGAATTATGGTTTATTTTTTTTTTGCAAGTAGTACATGTATCTATGAATATATTTTATTGTTAGAAGAAAAACTTTTTGACAGCCATTCTAGTCCATTTGGGAGGCCTATTAGAAATATAAAGTAAAAAGCCTTGTTCACATAAGTTGATAGGAATGGAAGAAATTTTATGATACTAGTAGCACTTAATTTTTTAGCTCCAGTGAGAGTTATGCCCCCCAAATCATAGGTAATTAAACATAATTTTATAGACTAATCACCATTCCCTGACAAACTGTTTAAGATAATCCTTTGTTTAAAAAAAAGAAAGAAAAAAAGAGATAACAGAAAAAGAAAAAAAAAAAAGAAATTAGAAGCCATTTGATTTGTAAAAGGATTAATTTCCAAGTCTGTAGATTCATTTTTTCTCAACACCTGGCCAATCTCATGATTGTTCTTTTGTCTGGCACCCTGGGTGGTAGCAAAAGTAATTTCCTGTGACAATACACCATGATGAGATTTGGGAGAGGTAAAGTCAGGCCACCCATCAGTACAGGTGTTTTCCTGGGCAGATCTTTTTTAGGAAAGAATACACAGAGAAGGAGAAGATCTGAAATAGTGTCCCTGTAACACTGCAGGGGCCCAGTACCTCTTAGAAAGTCTTCAAGTATCCTCAGAGGTAACACATGCTCAAACTTGTTGACTTCAAGGGCCAGAGTGCCAGAGGCCTATCCTGAGGTATAGGAAACAAGTTCAAACACAGACAGAAGGGGAGAATGTTGAACAGAGAAGTCAACTGTAGCAGAGCAGAAGACAAGACAAGCCCCCAGCAGAGATACAGGAAGAAGCCCTCACCACAAAGTTCAGCAGATAATCCTACCTGCTTCTCCAAGGACCACGTGAGGAATGCAGCAAAGCAAAAATGTACCACCCGAAACTTCCATGTCCAACTTTTTGGCTCCCCTGAGCTACATGAAGAAGAATTGTCTTGGGCCACACATAAAATATACTAATAATAGCTGATGAGCTTAAAAACAAATCACAGAAAAATCTCATAATGTTTTATGAAAGTTTATGAATTTGTGTTGGGGGCTGTACTCAAAGCAGTCCTTGGGTTGCAGGTTCGACATGCCTGATCTAAAAAGTGATTTATTTTTTTTAAGGCAAAAGGCAGCAAAAATATAACAGAAGGAGCAATAGTAGAAAGTTGAGGGCCATATATTTAGATACTAGATTTCAGAAAATACAGAGGGAAAGTAAGAAATCACTTTCATTGGACAGAAGGCAAAGTCCAACCTGCCAAGGACATCAGGAACCAACGCAAGATGCAGAGAAGACAGATGTGAGTGATCACTGTGCTGCAGTATTAATCCTGGGTTAGGCCCTCGAGTACCAAGAAAGCAGTCCTTCTGCTATTTTCTTAAGCGAGAGGTCTGTTCTTCTCAGTTCCTGGATTTTTAATGTCAGAGATCTCTGTTCTTTTGTTTCCTAAGGAGAAAACACCAAAACCTGGCAGACAGTCCCAATTCTTTTGTCAAAATGAGGCATAAGCAGAAACTATCACCCCTTGTAGATGTGAGGAGTTGAGGAAGACTAGAGACCACAGGGAAAAGCAATGGGGATGGGTCATCTCTATAGCCAGAGGCAATTTAGCATAAGGAATAAGAAATGAACTATGGGATCCAAATGTGAATTCCAGCTCCTCGACTTACCAGCTGGGTGATCTAAGACTCTTATGCATCAATTTTTCACCTTTAAAATGGAGATAACAAAAGTACCATCCTCATGGGATTATCATGAGGATGAATGAGTAGGAGTGTATGTGTTGCATTTATAAAAATCTCAGATATACAGAAATAAATTTTAGCTATCATGATTACCATCATCACCAAGAGAGAACTAGGCCATATCAATAAGTGACTTAAGACGCCATCAGGTCCGGGTCACATTTCTAAGTCCTAAAATTCAAAACTGAGATCCTCAATCTCAGATTAAAACCTCAGCTCTAATTTTCCACTGGCCTCACCAACCACTATAGGGAAAGAGAAACACTGACAACTAATCTATAACACTAAGAAAAGCACCACAACATTCCCCCACAAGGGCCATTTCTCCCACAATCATGAAATGTTTGCAATAAGTAAATTCAAGAACTAAAGCATAAAAAAAAAGTCAAGATCTTCATCCAACTGAAGAAGAAATACAAAGGAAATAGAAGAGAATAAGTAGTCAAACTCAAACTTAATAGTATAAAATATTATTTGAGCAGTGTATTCCAAATTATGTCTATCTTGATACTCAATGTCCCAAGGCATGGGGATAAAGTAACTATGTAGTTAGGGTTCAAGAAGTATACACACAACTTCAGACTAAATTTTACCCATGATGAGTGGTTCTCCTTTTCATATCCAATGGTCCCATCAGTCCAAGCCACTCTTTCTCAACCAGAACAATGCTAGCAAGAAATTAATATGTAATCCAGGAAAGTAACACTACCTGAGACAAAAGAGTTGGGTAGCTTTTGGATAAGCTCTATGCATAGAGTAGGGACCCTGTTATTTGTGATGATGCAATAAAGATTGTCTAGCAACACAAATAAGAAAACAAACAAACAAACAAACAAAAAAGACCAAGAGAAATTATAAACAGGGCTAGGTGTTTCCACTACTGCAGGCTGGTTTAGAAAAGTGAAAAAAGTAGAGGCTGAGTAATGTATGGAGAGACCTAGGTGAAGAAAAATAATACCAGGAGCAAACACTTTTGGATGAATCCCATCAACACAGTCTCCCAGTGAGTAGGAAGTATTCTTTACACTGGTGCAAAACTTAATATCACAGTACTGCAAATCAATTTTTCCCCAAAGCATAGCCTCACTAAAGGAAAAGTAAATAAAAGCAAATTCCACTCACTTTCTGGTGGTATCTAATTCTCTATACATAGGTCTTTACATTGTGGAGCGAACACTCAAAAACATAACTAGTATTTTTACCTTCTATGAAACAACAGTGTCCAAACCTTTGGTTTCCCTGAGCTACACTGTAAGAACTGTCTTGGGCCACACATAAAATACACTAACACTAGCGATAACTGATGAGCTAAAGAAAAAAAAAAAAAAAAAGGTTGCGAGAAAATCTCATAATGTTTTAAGAATTTGTGTTGGGCCACATTCATAGCCATCCTGGATTGCAGGTTGGACATTCCTGTTCTTAAAAAAAACAAACAACAACAGAAAAAAACTGTAACAACTTTCTATTACTTTTTTAGCAAAAGTCATACTGAGGCATTACTGTCAAGAAGCCACTTCTTTCCAATTTGATCTATAGATTCAGTGCAATCCCAACTCAAATCCTAGCAAATAATTATGGGATATTGGCAAAATGATTCTAGAGTTTTATGAAGAGGCAAAAGACTCAGAGTAATCACCACAATGTAAAGAGAAGAACAAAATGGGAGAAGTAACACCACCTGACTTTAAGACTTCCTGTAAAACTTCAGTAATCAAGACCACATGGTATTGGTGAAAGAACAAACAGGTCCTTAAATAGAACAGAGTGCCCAGAAACAGACCTACATAGAGTTAACTGACCTTTGACAAAGGAGCTAAGGTAATGCAATGGAGCAATGATAGTTTTTCAACAAATGGTGCTGGAAAATTATCCACATGCAAGAAAACAAATCTAGACACACATCTCATGTCCTTCATCAAAATGAACTCAAACTGGATAATAGACCTAAATGAGAAACATAGAGGTATAAAAGTCTTAGAACACCAGAAAAAAATAGAGGACCTTGAGTATGGCAATGACTTCTTAAATACAATACCAAAGGCATGATCCATGAAAGAAGTAATTGACAAACTGGACTTTATTAAAATTAAAACCTCTGCTCTGATAAAGATATTTTCAAGAAAATAGGAAATCAAGCCACAGACTAGAAAAAAAAAAATTTGCCAAACACACATCTTATAAAGGATTGTTACCTAAAATATACAAAGAATGATTATCCAAAATATACAAAGAACTCTTAAAGCTCAAAACCAAATAACCCAATTAAAAATAGGTTTGATGAATAGATTCCTCACCAAAGAAGATATACAGATGGTAACTAATTAGATTAAAAGATGCTTCACATCATATGTCATCTGGGAAATGTAAATAAAAAAACAACAAGATGCTGTACATACCTATTAGATGGCCAAAATTCAAAACACTGTGAATACTTAATTCTGGCAAGAATGGGAACAACAGAAACTTTCATTCATTGCTGGTAGAAATGCAAAATGGTACAACTACTCTGGAAGACAGTTTGGCTGTTTCTTACAAAACTAAACACATTTTTACCATGTGATCCAGCAATCACACTCCTTGGTATCCATACAAAAAAGCTGAAAATTTATGTGTCCACAAAGACCTGTACAACCTGTACATGAATATTTATTGAAGCTTTATTCACAATTGCCAAAACTTGTAAGCAACCAAGCTGTCTTCAGTATCCAAGTGAATGGATAAATTAACTTTGTTACATCCAAACAATGTAATATTATTCAGCACTTAAAAAAAAAAAAGCTATCAAACCATGAGGTGGCATGGGAGAACCTGAAGCCAATCTGAAAATATTATATGTCTTATGACTAACTATATGACATACTGGAAAAGGCAGAACTATGAAGATAGTAAAAAGATCAGTAGTTGCGAAAGGTTAGAGGGAGTCATGAATAAGTGGAACACAGGATTTTTAGGGCAGTAAAACTATTCTGTATGATACTATAATGGTAGATACATGTCATTATACATTTGTTCAAACCATAGAACTGTACAATACCAAGAATGAACCCTAAGGTAAACTATGGACTTTGGATTATTATGCTGTGTCGATGTAGGTTCACCAGTAGGTTCATAACCATTCTGTAACTATATACCATTCTGGTGGAGAAGTTAATAACAGGGAGGGTATTCATGTATGAAAGCAGGGAGTATATAGAAAATCTCTATATCTTAATCTCAATTTTTCTGTGAACCTAAAACTTCTCTTTAAAAAACAAAATGTTTAATAAGAAATTATCCTGAGTTATAGTTTATTCCAGAAATTTCAAAGGGTATTCCTTGGAACTATTTTCCTTTAAGAGTTCAACAGAAAAACTGAGTTAAAGTTAAATCCTTTTAGGAAACTCAAGTCAAACAAATACAAAAATCTTAAAAACTATAACATACTTGTATTCATCTGCAAAGAAAATGTCCCAGCAGGATCCAATATTTATCTCAAATCATTTGATAAAAAAAGACTTTTCTCCTACAATATTTTGCAGGATCCTTTTCACATAAACACACTTTAGAAAGTTCTGGATTATATAAATTATAAAGGGTCTAAAATGGGGGCTATCAATTAGTTGAATTCTGGAACAAAGCTGCCAGGTCTAACCTATGTTCTATTCTTTATAAAAGCTATCTAGCATCTCTTCCACTGCTAGGAGGGGTATAAGTTGGTACATCCATTTTGTTCAACTGCTTGTCACTAACTCCTAAAGCTGAACTTATACATATCACCGTATGACCGACCCTTAGATATATACATAACAGAATATGTGTGTGTGCACACATGTATGAATAATGGTCACAAAAAATATGTATAAGAATGCTCATGGCAGCATGATTCATAACAGCTTTAAAATGAAAACAACATAAATGCCCATTAATGGTAGAATGGGTAAATATATGACAGTATTTTCACATAATGGGTGTGATAGTCAGAATAATGTCCCTCCCCAAATTCCATATCCTACTCCCTGGAATCTGTGAACATTGCCTTACATGGCAAAAGGATTGTGCAGGGGTGATAAAGTGAGGGATCTTTAGATGTAGAGATTACTCAGGTAGGCTTAAAGGTAGTCAAAAGTGTTCTTATGAGAGGGAGACAGAGGGAACTTTGATGAAGGAGGAGGTGATGTAAAGAGAAACCAGACACAGGAGTGGTGTGCTTTGAAGACGGAGGAAGCACTCTGAAGCCAAGGCATACAAGCGGCCACCGGAAGCTGGAAATGACAAGGAAACTAATTCTCTCCTCAGAGTCTACAGAAGGAAGGATGCTTTCCAACACCTTGACTTTAGCCCAGTGAAACTGCTTTCAGACCTCCAGCCTGCAGAACTGTAAAAGAATGGAGCTGTGTTATTTTAAACCATTAGCTTTGTGATAATTTGTTGCAACAGGAAACTAATGTAATGGGGTACCCTACAGAAATGGGAAAGAATAAACTATTGTTACATATAACAGTAAGCAGGATTCTCACAGACACACTGAAGCAAGACACAATGGGATACACTGTATGATGATGGCATTTACATGAAGTTCAAAAACAGGCCAAACTAATGCATAAAGTTAGAGGTCAGTTATCTCTGGGAAGCGGCACTGATTTGAAGGGAAGTGATGGGGCACATAGAATAATAGTCTCTTTCTTAAAAGGGTTCTGGTTGAATGGGTACAATGAACTCAGAAAATTCATCTAAAGATACACATATAATGTGTACACTTTTCTCTCCAAATATAATACATCAACAAGAGTTCTGTTGTTTTTTTTTTAAACTACATGTTGTTTTTTTCTTTTTAATCATTAGATCCAAATGACTCATAGAATAAATCCCTCTTGGGGAAGTACTGGCTGGGAGCAATCCCAGAGCTTGGCTGTTCTCACAGTGAGAGAAAGAAACAAGGATAAGGAGGCCACTGACTAAACCCAAACAGTCGATAAAAGAAATAGGAAGAAGTAGTTCTCTGGCAAACAAAATTAATCAGTGTTTCTAACAGAAGGAATATGATGTTTTCATAAATAAAAGGACTCGATAGCTGGAAACCCACTCCCCGCTTTTTTTTCCCCCTAAAAATTCATTCTATTATTTTATGCTAACAGAGGAGAGTAGAATTATAGTGGAGGGGAAGCTGGGATGGCTCAGTGGGTTAAGCGCTCGCTTTGCAACCCCAGAGCCCAAGAATCTAATCCTGGCCCTAGCCCTGGTCCATGTGGACCCACATGCTGAACTTGGGTGTGCCCCCAGTTCAGTTCTTGCCGGGGCCTATGCAGGAGGCTCCCGGCCCAGTTCCTGCCCTGTGCAGCCCTGTGCCCACCTGTGGAGTGAAACTATGTGGAGAAGCTAATGCTGTCAACTATGGAGACTGCTCTGGGCCCTCCCCCTTCTCTCTGTTCTGCCTGTCTTCTCTCTCTGTGTCAAAAACCAATAAAAATAAATCTTTAAAAAATAAAAAAAAAGAACTTAGTATAGACTCTTTAGTGAATCCACTGGGTAAACAATATAAGGCGTGTCTGTAGCCTCACATCGATAGAAGATAAAGGGGAAAGACAATGGCCCATGAAAAAAGCCCTGCCCAGCTAACAAGGTCAAGATGCTACTACAGTGTCCTTCTCTATTGTTCTCTTGTCAAGAAAAAGAATAGAAGTATAAATATGTTGACCTTAACATGGTATATATTATAAAACATAACCAACAGCATGTATCATGGTAGAGTTTAAAACAAACATAAAATATTTCCGTTTGGGAAAAAAAACCAAAAACCAACCATTGCTTCTTCTGGAAAATTAGATCAGAATGAATCTGAATGTGAAATCATATAGCTTCTATAATCGAAAATTAATAAAGCTGGGAGAGAAGTCAAAGGAGCTAAACAAAGCACTACCCACACGGACCACACCAATGGCACAGGTGGCACCTCCTGACTTCAGGAAAGTCAGGAGACGAGTAGCCGGCCAGCCCTTTTACTCCCCTGATGTTATTGGATCCAAGGGTATCAAGATGTATGGTGGGCAGCTAGAGAAAGCACCTTGCAAAGGTGAGAGCCAGTCCTAGATTTAAAACAGCTGGCAAACCACACGTCTGCATAGCACCACATTTTGGTGGAACACTTTCATTTTCTAAAGCTTAAAATGGCCTTACTGAAATACCCACAGGTGCCAAAGGACACTCAAAGAGTTTCGGCATCTCAAAGCTACCAAATCACAAGGTGGGGATTCAAACACTCCGGTGATTCTGTTTTTCCACGTTCGGCCTCTGCGACACGGTGCCAGTGTGAATATGCTGATATGGGCCTGGGCTTAAAAAATTGCTCTCAAACCGGGAAGTCAGATGTAAAATGAACACCGTATCACTGAGTTTCACTGAATTTTCAATGAATTCATATAACAATTTAAAACAAGCTTTATTAATATGCTAGAAAGTAAAAGGAAATGGAGAGTGAAATAGTCAGAATGTCAATTTGGCTTTAAAAATGCATTTGGATGCTTTCATGTTCCAGAAGGTAACAGTCAATCCCAAAACATACATTCTTGGATGCCGGTAAAGTACAAAAAGTGAAAGATTTTTAAGCTTCAGAAAACTGAGAATTTTTGTTTTTAATCCAAAAGAAATCAAAGTGTCAACAACAGTTAAATCCAAGGGGACGACTATGATTTGGAGGTGTGTGTCGGGGGGGTACTTTTCTGGAAATGTGGAATGTGACATCATTTTAACAAAAGAAAAAAATAAAAGAATTTTTTATGAAACAGGCACCTTCAAAAGATATATAAAACATTTTGAGTGCTCTTGGAAAACAGTAGGAATAGACATGAAAGAAGGAAAATAATACAAAGTTTGAAAAACAGTTTAAGTCTTAGTAAAGAAAATTATGTTTTCCACCTGCAAAAAACCATCATAATATCTCACTGTAAATTCTTATAAATACCTATCTAGTTTTTTTATTATCTTAAAATTTCAGCATTTTAAAATGTTGTATTTTCCCCCGATCATTTACATTTTCAGACATGACTACTACTCCAGAAAATAAATTGACTTGTGGTCAAAGAAAATATGTGAAAACTAAAATTTAACTTCTTGGGGTGCTATTGCTGATGTTTTCTAATGACTAAGGGTCAATAAATGAGTTTCCAAAAGACATCTGATCTAAAACTTTCACGACAGCCACATGTGCAGGTCACTATCACCAGGCAAAAGTGAATGTTTCCCATTAACAAACAGAAGGCCAAGTTTAAACAAAACAGAAAGCCAACAATAAAGGTGATCCTGATAAGGAGGTCGGAACAATCCACACTGGCTACTGTGTTCCAGCCACTGCTGTCCTTTTTATGGCTCACTAGTCAGTAGGTGTGACTCGTTTTCACACCAGATTCTTTGTGTCATTATGCAATTCTGCCTTTCCCAATAAAATTCAACATGACTGAGAACTTGCTACGACTTTGAGAGGCCCATTCACACTCTCCCGAATCCTTAAGCCATCCTGTGGTAATGATATTAAAACCCACACCATTTCACCAACTAAGAAATTAAGTTCAGACGAGTTAAGTGTGATTCAAACTGGTCGAAGTTTGGTGGTTTAGTCAAGATACTCATCTTGTCTTCCAACTCCAAATCTTGCACTCTTTCCACAAATAATAAAATCAAATATGCTGCAGAGGCCGTACAGTGTAGTAAAACTACAACAGGCTTTGCAGACTGGAGTTTGAATCTCACTTGGTAGCTGTGTAAACTCAGAAAAGTTACATTTTCTTTGAATTTCTGTCTTCTCATCAGTAAAACGGACCTACCAGCGCCATCCCCTTCCCTGGAAAAACCAGTTGATATGTAAAAGATTTGGCATCTACGGGCACTCAAACAGTAGCTGTTGTTATTATCAATGGGAACATAGGCTCTGCCCTTGCTACTTCATAAAGCACTTCTGAGCATATGCTAGCAAAAGAAGCCAGCGGTGTGAAGTCAACACAGAGTTCCTCTGCTGACTTGAAAGGCACTGTTCTTTACCACAGTACTATATGCCCTTAGCCTCCACCACCCCAGGATCTAACATTTTTCCACTGTTATGAGCTGGGTAATATCTCCCCCTTCAAAAGTATGTGTTTAAGCCCTAAACCGTAGTACCTCAGAAGGTGACTGAATTTGGAGATAGGGTCTTTAAAGACGTAATTAAAGTTAAATGAGGTCACTAGGGTGGGCCCTGATCCCATATCTCTGTTGTCCTTATAAGAACAAAAGATTAAGGCACAGATAGATACAGATGAAAGACCATGTGAAGACAAAGGAGAAGATGCTCATCTATAATACAAGGTAAGAATGAAAGCAACTTCCAGCCTCCAGAACTATGAGAAAATACACGTCTACTGTTTAAGCCACCTAGTCCCTGATATTTTGTTATGGCAGCCCAAGGTGACTAATACTCCCCCTCCCCATCAAGTGCCATTTCCTCCCCTACTTGTAGCTCAACTCAAGTATGAGAAACACAGAGCTATGACTCCAACCGTATAAGGTGCTAGAAAATCAGTTGGGCTCACGAATGAGTGGCAAGATGTTTCCAGTCCACAAAAGGCCAACAACCTTTCCTAGGACTTTCAACATCAGCGGCTAGTTCACAGACACAGGAAGGATTGGAATTTGGGATCAAGAGAGCCCTGGCCTTTTACTGGTATCTTCTTAAGACAGACTGGCTCTCCTGTGGCCTCCTTGTAGGGAAATTATTAATAATTAAGGCACTGAAAAAGGAATCTTCCCATCTGAATGTCCAGAAGTATCACAAAGCTCTCAGAGTTACGGTGAGTATAATTGCAATGACAAATCACAACAGCTTTAAAAGGGTAGCACGGCATTGGTAGTTTCTTGACTTACATCAGATTACGAAGACATTGTATTATTATTATTACACATTCCAATGAGGTCTAAGAGCAAAGGCTGTCAAAACATTCATTAGACAATGAGTAATTCAGCTCTTGCTATTTATGAATCTAATTCAAACTGCTGGGTCATCCCCAGAGCTAAATTTCCTTTTTACATAATGGCAATTATTCAAAATGCCTGGTCTGAAGAATGAAATGGACTAACCAGAGATGAAGAATGTTTCTGTATCATTAGTTTGAGGGTTTTATCTGATCATTGGAAAGAACAAAAAATTGCTTTTTCTCTCTCCCATTATTACCCAGAACACAGATTCTCCTAGAAAATTCTATATCTGTGTGGAATGTCATTCAGTAAAAGGAAGTTATGAACAACATTTACTATGACAAGTAATAAATGTCCCTTAACAGAACATACAGGATGTCTTATGATAAAGGGCAAATACTACTTCCTTTTACAATGAATTTAAACTAAATTTTTAATTATAAATGGCCCTTCCATTTCACATGGTTTTATGAATGAAGAGTGGGTCTTAGTCTGGGCTGTGTCCTCCAACTCACCTTGTGACACTTACTGAGACCTCTCTGCCTACAGTCATCATCACATGCACATATTAGACCATGAAGGTCTTAGTCCTTTGCACTGTGGAAGATAAAACCACCTCTGGGGGCAGTATAGCAATATTTCTCAGAGAAGTCTCTGGATCATCTCTCAAGTAACATCACAGAGGAGGCTTGTCAAGAATACAGATTCCTGGGCTACACCTACATTTACTAATTTAACATTAGGGCAGTGCCAAGAAATGATCTTCATGTTAATCAAACTCCCCACCTGATTCTTAACCTGAGTCTAGTTTAAAACCCAAAGCAACAGGATAGAAAATAACAGTTCTGTCCCATTTCGAATGGTACGTCTGGTCAGCCTAGTCTCACTGAGCTAAATTCAAGGTGTCAGTAGGCGGACTATATGTACCATTTGAATTGGGACAGTACCGATTTCTGTCCCATTTAAAACAGCATATCAGGTCAGCCTCAACATGGATATCTGCTAATGCCATGGTGCTCTGGAATCTGACGTTGTCATCTGTAGCATGTGTGACCATGGGAAAGTTACTTCAGCTCACTAAGCCTTGATTCCTTACATGTATACTAGAAACAACAGCACTGACCTCTGGGCGGTACTGGAAGAAGATACAAAATAATCTACAGAAAGCCTTCAATCATACACCACCAACCCACTGCAAATATTTTGTAAAGGCTAGCTATTTTTATTACACTATGTGAAAGGCCTTTGAATTGATTAATTTTGCTTGAGTGACTGACTAACCCTTCATTACTGCAGAGTGAATATTCTGAGGGAACCACAGAAACATGGCTTCTGATTAAAAAATCAAAAAGCTACCAGTGCTCAGATTTTAAATAATAGTTAATGTCCAATGCCCGGCATATGGCTATAAGAACACATTCTGAAAATGATGTAGTTCCACAGTCAACTAGGTTTTCATTTCACAATCTCTCCCCACCCCCCCACCCCATTTCACAGCATCTTGAATGGGGGTGTCAGAGCAGACTCGGGGGAACCTGAGATTGTTCCTGTGAAACATTATTTGACTTTGCCATCCAATCTCACAGCACAGAATTCGACTGTATAATTATGTATTTGGCTCAGATTTTTCAAAACGGCATTTATATCTCCTGTTTTTATCTTTGAAAAGAACCCCTCTGAACCAGTAAAGCAGAGATTAGAAATACACCTGGGACTTCCATAGACCTGAAGCGGCACATGGATTTAATTACGGTGAGGTTTTCCAGCATTATCATTCTAAACATGCTCATGCTATAGCCATTAAAAACAGAAAAAAGGAAGCTATAGGGAAAAGCAGACAGAGCACAGTAAGTTTAATCTTCTGATGATCTCAAATGAATTTGTGCAAGCAGAATTCCAAATTACTACACGTAAATGAAAAGGCATGAAATCTGCCCCTCCAATATCCGCTCTCCAGAGGTGGTTACTGGAGCATTTCCGGAATGGATCCCCAACCAAGAACTCGGTTCCCAGAGTACGTGCGATGACTATGGCAGGCCACCAAACATTCACAGCCTGATCACAGACCAGGAAACTCCAGAACTCTCGAGCTGACTTCAGTGACCCCCCTCCCTGCCCTCCAGAGTACCCAGCACCCTAACTATCTGAAAGTTCTGATGGTTTTCCTGGAAGAGAGTGAGCTGGAGATTCTAACATATAAGAAAAGACACAGAAGATATGGAGGAAAAACGTGGGGGGAGCAGCAATAATCGTGACCAGCAGCAGGCTTTTCAGAACAGCCGCGTAGAGCAGCAGCATCAGGGAGAAGGCAGGAGGCTGGAACAGCAGATCGAGGGTGTATGCAAAGTCTAGCCTGTGGCACAAAACGAGGCATGATACTACAGATAGAGGGAAAAGTTGTTCAGTATAATAGCCACTGACTACTGAGTAGTTATTTCTTTACCGCCACGTACCCTCAGCCCTCCAAATTGTGAATCAGTTCTTGATTCCCCTTGTTTTCTTCACATCCCCCATTCAAGTGCTGCCCCTTCTCACCGTCTCCTCCATAGCTGCTTATGAGATGGAGAACCAAGAACTCTGTCTTGTACTTATTAAGATGCCATTAGATATCCAAGTGGAGATGCCAGGCTGACTGTTGGACCACAAATCTGGAGTTTATGAGAGAGATCAGGGCAGGAGACACCACCTTACAGGTATGTTTTCAGTCAGAGAATTAGCTAGATCACTTAAAGCAAATGTCTAGACAGAGAAGAGAGTCAAAAACAAAGGCATGAATGACTCCAACCCTTGTAGTTTGGGCACAGGAGCCGGTAGGTCCCTCTATGAGAGACAGAAAAAGAGCAGCCAGTGAGGGAAAAGATAAAGCAGGAACGCATAGGGTCACAGAACCCTAAAGAGAGGGGTGGGGGTGGGGGTGGGGGTGGGCAAGGCAAGGGGATGGGAGAGTAGAAGGTTAGAGAAGAGAGAAGGAGAGGTGATGTGACATAGTCATGTCAGGGGAGGAGAGGAATGAGATGGGAAGGCAGAGCTGCGGTGAGCCACTGAGCTCAGCTGTGTGACTGTCTCCAGAACTCAGCTGTAAGTACTGAGAGGGTAGAAGTTGGGTTTGTTCAACATCAGGGCAGTCCACAGGGAGAAGGTGAGAAAGAGAGAAGGGCAAGGGATTGGTTGGAGTTCAGTCCACCTACTCAATGCTGGGTTATCATCAGCAAGAGAGAGAAGCTATGAGAGGGGTGATAGGTGGTAAGTAGAGGCAGTCAGTGGATCAGAGGTTTCCAAGAAAAAATGGGAGTGTACATGAGCAGACGGACAGCAAGGGATGATCAGAATATGGAATAATTGAAATTGAGAGTACAGTTATTGGTGTTGACTTGGCCTAGGATAGCAGTTCTTAAACATTTTGGTCTCAGGCGCCCTCTGTACACTTAAAAGTTACTGAATGTCCTATCTATTTTACATGTTTGTGCTCATATCTGTTGATAGCCACCAAATTAGAAATTAAAGCGGACATTAAAAAAATACGAATTCATTAAAAGTAACATATCTATTACATGTTAACATAAATAATATTCCTATGAACAGTATTTTAAAAAAATTACAAAAGAGTGGCATTCTTTTATAGCCTTGCAAATCTCTGATAAAAGACAACTGCATTCTCACATCTGCCTCTGCATTCAATCTGCTGCAATCTTGTTTTGGTTGAAGTATATCAAGAAAATTTACCCTTGCACAGATACATGTAGTTGAAAATGGAAGAAATACTGTAATAACCTTTCAGATCATTGTGGATATTCTCCAATATTACACTAAAAACTCAACAAGTGCTAATTTGTTTAACGTTAGCTGCAATTGGAATTTGAAACCTTATCAAAGAACATTTTGTACTCTACCTTTAAATCCTTTCTTCTGTCCTGTCTTGCATTTTAATGGATCTTTTATCTATGCATGACTTTATAACATCATTTATCAGTCATTTGGAAAACAGTGGCTTCCTAAGTTAACATAGATCTTCCAAAAATTGATACATCAGAAAAGCCTTTACATATTGGGAAGCTTTCAAGCTCTGGTTAGTAGATATGTTTTCCAAATCAAATTAGAATATTTTCACTTGCAGGCTTAAATTTATCACTGGCAATAAATATAATCAGTTGTTTTCCTTGAAGTGACAAGCTGACTCCCTTCAAGAAAATGCTGCCCAATTCCCAAGTCTAATAGCCATAGTTTGTCTGCCATTCATTTTTTCAAGTACAAGGGGCATCATGAAAGAAAAAAAAAATGACTAATTCAGCTCACACTCAATCACACAAATGCTTTTCTTTAAGACAACCCCTGCACACCACTACACAAAAAATGCTTTATGCATATGTCCCATTTCACCATGCAAAACATTAAAAAGAAGTGCTCTCAAGGTCTGAGATACAATAAATTATATATTGTTTTTACTATTTCATCAAGAACACTCCTTAGTAAAACTGGCATTATTTACTGCAAGTGAGAGTCCTTGAAGAAAAAATGACTACCAGTACTATTAATAATATGCTAGAAGTTTTACTCGCCATTGCTTTTGTCCATCTATGCAAATGTCGACATAGTAAAAAATATAATGACCTAGCGTTATTATGAAAACTGTTATGAACTTACAGATCCTTGAAAGAATCTAGTGGCCCCCAAGGAGTCCACGGACCACACTTAGTCATTTGCCTAAGCCAAGGTATGGCCAGAAATATGTGGGCGTGGCTGACATCAGAGCCAGAAAAAAAAAAAACACTGGACTGAGGAAGCCAAGGATGGCCTACCAGATCGGACTGCTGACTCTGGGCATCATGTGAATGCTGAAGTTACTGAGAATGATGACAAGAGTATTAAGGGAAAGAGGAAAAATAAGCAAGGAGAAAAGACATTAATAAATGAATGGGTGTGACTAGGAAGATGTTACCCCCAGTGGGGGTGGGGATGTGTAAAAACCTAATGAGGCATGCTTTAAAGAATTTCAAAATATGAGGAAGCCGGGATGGCTCAGTGGGTTAAGAGCTCACTTTGCAGCCCCGGGGACCGAGGATCAAATCCCGGCCCCAGCACGTGTGGACCCATATGCTGAACTGGGGAGTGCCCCCAGTTAAGTTCTCACCAGGATGAGACCCCGGCCCAGTTCCTGCCCTGTGCAACCCCGCACCCACCTGTGGAATTAAACCACATGGAAAAACAAAAACAAAAACCAATGATGTGCAACTATGGAGACTGTTCTGGACCCTCCCCCTTCTCTCTGTCACTGTCTCTGTATCCCTCTCTCTCTGTCAAAAACAATAAAAATAAATCTTTGGGAAAAAAAGAATTTCAAAATAAAACGACAGAGCAATAGCTTGGAAGTGGCAATAGCATCAGGGAGAATACCTTTGCATCTTCCAGCCTCTGACATACTTGAGGTAAGAAATCATTCTAACTAGTCAGAAACCAATAAGGGTGGGAGGCCTTTAATACACCTTCATTGGCTTCTACCTTTGGCATGGTTCTCAGACAGAGCCGGACCCTACAATCCCCTAAGAGATTTTTTTTTAAATGACCACACTTGGGGCACCACTCCAAGAAGTTCAAATTCAAGATGTCTGAGCTGGGTCCTAGGCATCTTCTTATTTCAACTTCTCTGACGATTCTGAGGCTCAGTCTATGGTGAAAACCAGTAGCAGGTGGTAGAAATGCCAAGCAACTGAGCCATCACCAATTTCAACTGAATCTCATCTCTATAACACTTCCACTCTAACCATCATAAACAGAGCTTGAGCTTTCCCTCGCGTATGTGCTCGTAGCATGACTCTTACCTAGAATATCCTATCCCTACATATCTAAGGCTTATCCATACTTTGAGGTTGGAGCAAATCCTTCCCCTGTTTAAAGCTTTTTGGGGATCATTACAAGCTTGGTGCAAGCCACCTAACCCCAATGTGCTTGCTAGTTTGTTTCTCTTCTCACCTGTGTATTTTTGTGCTTTCTCTAAATGTGTTATGGCCCCATCTAGATGGAATACTCTTGGGAAGCTGGACCTTACCTTCACGGATTTCATAGCAACCAGCACTGTTTTACGAAAGTGGGCATTTAATCAATCTTAACATCACATTTGCTCGTATTGTTAGTGACTGTGGCCAAGTGCATTGCTTTCACATTCTTGTGGTGGAGGAAAAATAAAACACAAATTCGGTGGCTCAGAAATTTCATTTCTAAATCAAGGTTTTCCTGGAAGGGCTTAGTTTATTAAAAAGAATATGAAACTGAATAAAATCTTTATATTATAGCTTTCATTACCTGTAAAACATTCACATGTTTTTATTTTGTTTTTATTGTTTTTGACAGAGAGAGACAGACAGAGGGAAAGACAAGGGCCCCGAGCAGTCTCCATCCGTTTTTTGACATAGTTTCATTTCACACAGGTGGGCAGGGGGTTGTGCAGGATGGGAACCAGGCAGGGGCCTCCTGCATGGGAGGCATGCCCCGTGCATGGAAGCCAAACCAGAGGACTTCCACATGGGAAGCTCACCCCGGCGAGAACCGAACTGCCCACACACACACACTCACACACACACACACATGGGAAGCACACCACAGCCTGCCATGGACCCAGGCTGCAACCAGGACGCAACCCTTAATCCTCGAACATCAGGGCTGCAAAGCGAGCGCTCAACATGCTGAGCCATCCCGGCTTCCCCCACATGTTTCTAAATATTAATATTTTAATCTTGAATTCTTTTAGATAAATTATAATTATAAAATCACATACAGTCAAAACTTTTACCTTTTATATGATTTTAATACTGATCTTTAAAAATGTGTTGAAAGTAAGACAGAGCACAGAACAAGAAACATTAGGAAGGAGGCTCCAGGGGAGGTCAGTTGCAAACTCCACAAAAGAGGCTCCAAGAACACGTCAATGGAGTGAGAAGCCCACCAATCCCTTAAGAAGAATCCTGTAAATTCTCATATCCACTGTACTATTTTGACTAGTTCATCTGGGGACTTACTTCTTAATGCGGTGAAAAACAATATGGTCAAACTTTAGAATGGAGGGAAATCGATTTTTGCATTCATGTAGACGAAAGGTTTTCATGATTCAGTTTATAAACAAGACTATCTAGCATACTCCTTTTTTCTTCTTACCTGGCTGACAGCTACCATCGACCTATTTCAAATCACATTGAGAAACTTACTGCAGAGTGGAGAATCAAATGATGATGAATGAAATGCAAATAAGTTGATTTGCTTCATATATATTAGAATCTCCAGCAAAATTAGTCCAGGACCTGCAAGCAGTCGGTAAAAGATCAGTTGAAGTGTTCTGATGGTGGGACATCTGCGGCCTGTCATATACAAAGGGACACCTACCAGGGATGGAAGATGAAAATGAGCTATTCTGCAAGTAGGTCTAGCCTATGTGATTCAGGACAACCCTAAAATGAGGTCACACAAGAGACCCAGCAAAAGAGAGGTGGAATTGAACAAAGAATGACTATAAGCACAAAAGAGTGTCTCTAGGGAAAAAGAAGATGTGAATAAGCAATGAGAACCCTGGGCCTGAGCCTCTGGCTCACTTACAGCTAAGTTACCATTAAGGTTAAGTTTTCTTATACCTCTTTGAGAAGTTCGTCCTTCCATGGGATTGAGTTGTCAACAGAGAAAATGAGAGAGAGAGAGGAGAAAATATAAATGAATGAGAACGCATCCTCTTTTATATAATGCACCTAAGGATGTAGCATAATATTCAGTATCAATCATCTTTCATTAGAGATAGTCTATATATGTCCTTGGGTTCCCATAATAAAAATAATATATAATTGTGGATATTATATTGTACATAATTATATATATCACATATATACATACACATAAAATTCCTCCCCTGATGTGAGTCAAAATAAAATTGGGTACCACTAATTGTACATTAATAAACTCTCAAACTGGAACAATCATTATCATAAACAACTAAGAAATTGTTGTTAGAAGTCATTTTCTATGTGGCCTTTTGTTTTCATTTATTGTAAAGTAAATATGTTTTTATTGTACACCTACTCTGGAAAATTTTATTTAACTTACAAAGTTTGCACACTAAAATACTCTTTGCACATTAAAAATAGCTTTGACATCATATGAGATATTTCTTTGGCATTGGCAAAAGCCCTAGGGGACTTCAGACATTTGGGAAAAAACAGTAATTTAAAACTAAGCCATCATAACTAATAGTACAAAAAGGTAATAATTTTAATAAAGAATTTTCCAGCAATAGAATCTGAAATCCCCTATTTTATCCCAAGAAAATTTCTCTTACTTATTCAAAATTTCTTCGTATATAAAATGTGTGTGGGGAAGCCGGGATGGCTCAGTGCGTTAAGCACTCACTTTGCAGCTCCGGAGACCAAGGATTGAATCTCAGCCCTGGCCCATGTGGACCCATATGCTGAACTGGGGAGTTCCCCCAGTTCGGTTCTCACTGGGGTGAGACTCTGGCCCAGTTCCTGCCCTGTGCAGCCCTGTGCCCACCTGTGGAATGAAACTATGTGGAAAAACCAATGATGTGCAACTATGGAGACTGTTCTGGGCCCTCTCTCTTCTCTCTGTCTCTGTCTCTGTATCTCTCTCTCTCTGTCTAAAACAATAAAAATAAATCTTTAAAATGTGTGGGAAGAGGAGATACCAATCTAATTTTAGAGCTTGACAGCAATAACAAATGCAGTTCTACCATATACCTAGTTTTGAAACCCTAGACAGTGGTTAACCTAAAATATTTTCTCAGTTACCATCACTCTAAATGACTTACTGGGAAAATAAAGTTCAATGAGGTACGTAATACTATGTAACTCACTTAGTAGAGTGCACTCAATAACAGTCATACAATAATTATGTTGAAATAAAAATGCCCCATTATTATTTACCAGCCCAAACTGAAAGCAATTATCAATATTCTACTTCAAGAAGTTCCATGGGCCTCATAATGCCAGAGGAAGAGTAGCATTCTACATAAAAACATTGTCAGCTGAGCCGCCGGTGGTGACTTTCACATTTCTAGAACTATAGATATAAGGTCATGAAAGTACAAGCAACATCTTCACTGAAAGTTCTGCTCTGGCTCTCTTAAAAGTTACCTCCTCAAATTTTCAGCAGTGTTAGATTTAAAAAAAAAAGCTCTTTAACTGTTTTCTTCTCTCAGAACTTTAGCAAGTACATATAGAAGGTCATTAAAAGGGGTAACTGCTGGAATAAACTGATCATAATCAAAGCAAGAGAAGGGAGCAATGAGGTGTCTTTCAGAATATTCTAATATTTTAAGAAAGAAAAAGGGAGTTTGAAAATCTTCTGAAAATTGATGCATATAAAGTTTTAGGTCCAGGCTGGAAAGCAGTAACTAAAGGAAATCTACAGTAAATAGACAATGAAAACAAATACACAATTTCTCGATAAGGGTTATGTGATTTCTAAAATAATATGAGAATCATAAAAATCAATCTCCTTCCTGTACTCCAATCTTATAAATACTGAATAGCAGCACTAAATACTTTCTACTGGCAGAATATTCCAAAGTTCTTCACATGCTTTTTCATTCATTATGTAATCCTCAAATTAAAGCGCTTGTGAAGTGACAGGGCAAGTATCATGGTTCTCATTTTACACATGAAGAAACAGACACTAAAAGCTAAATGACTTGTCCAAGGTCACATGCCCAGTAACTGGGGGAACAGGAACAGTGTTTCCCCGAATCAGAACTTTTCCATCACCCCACACAGATTAATTACTACTTATAATGATTAATGCACTTGCAAGGGCTCTAGCTTCTTTAAAAAGTTTTCATATCATGCGCCTATAATACACTGAAAGCTTTCCAAATGAGTAGGCAAATTCTAGATGTACCAAAATCATGTGTAAAGACAAAAACACAAAAGATCTATGTGACTACTCAGTAGGATCTAGAGAATATAATTTGAGATCCTACCACCCACTTGTAACACTTAAACACTTTCCATGTGGATCATGCTGTATCCTATACTACTGTACCACCACTCACTGTTATTTTAATGATTGCTAGGATAAAAAGCAAAATGTTAAGTCAGAAATGCAGAGCTAAGGTTACATATTCACTGCAGTTGTTATTCATCAACTTCAGCAACAGACAAACCTGAAGGTAACCAGCATACCCTGACCAAGGGCAAACTTAGAATTCCCAAAGACTGAAGCCACTGGATTTTAAGATCAAGGTAGGTCAAACAAACAATAAAGGGCTAGGCTGAAGCTTAATAGGGAAGAAAGAGCAGTGGTAGGTTTAGAACTAACATAAAGTAAGAGGAAGCAAAGCCTCTGGGAAGGGAAAGTTAAACTAAAAATAAGAGTCAGTGTACAGTAATGACAAGAGTAGACAAAGCACAGTTACTGTGGGGGCTCAGTGACCGTGAGTGCTCTAAGGAGACCAATCACCCCCTCTCCTTGGGTTTGAAGAGATCCCAATCAGGGTACAGTACAGATCAAATCTGGCCCTGGTCGTTCTCCTAAGAGCTCACAAGATGTTTCAGAGGAGACCTAAGATAAAATGATAAAGCAACATGAGATTGGATAGCCTGAAGCAAAGAATACTAAGTAGCAATTAATGGTCTTCAAGAATATAAAGAATTTTTATAAAGATCAAAGTAACCAACTTTTCATTTTCACTAAAGCTTGAATTACAAAAAGAGAAACTGTTTAAGCAGAGCAGTTACTGACTCTTCAGACACTGTTACTAAGAGACCCTCAGATCCTCCTTTAAATATTTTCCTCCCCAAGGATAGGATAAAACGCCCGAAATAAAGTACCCGTTCAGAATGGAAAAAACCCTTTTGTGGTTCTATGCTAAGGAGGAGAGGCTACGAACATAAATTTAAATGCAAGTCTTTTACACTGAATTTTACAAAATGCTCCTCTTCAAGGAACTATATTCTTGGCCCCACATACTGGAAGGGCTGCCTTGGGAAGGTCCTTGTAGGATTTATACTGCTGTCCTTAGTGGCCAGTCTTGGTCCAAGAAAGGTTCTTTCCCATCTCTCCCAAAGCCTAGGTAAGGGTCTAAAATGTCACCCTATTTCTCGGCCCAGAAATCACTAAACCATGAATGTGAATCATTTTTCCATAAGTTAATCTTGTACAATATAGCAATCATGCTTTCTTCATTGCCTCATTCCAGAAGTACTAGAAAAGTAACCACTCTACTCGCCTGCCATCTCAAAGCACCTATGGTAAGACTGGCATAATACTTCTCTTGCCCGAGGAATAGAAAAAATAGCCGGCAGGGCCCTTTCAGCCTGACGCTGTCACCATGTCACGGGATCTCAGCCGTCCCTATAGGTTCAACCTCTGTAGAATTCAGCCCTACAAAATGGCAACTGTGGGAGTTCACCTGACCAGTGAGACTCAGCTTATCTGAACTTGGTCCGAATCCATGAACAGAAATGGTTTCAAATAGTACTACTTCAGGATGTAGGATTGCCAGAACATTCCTAAGGTTACTTTATGCCTCTTTGAACGAGTGTGTCAAAATTGCAGTCACCCTTACTGAAGAGCCCAGTGTCATTGAGATCGTGGAGAATTCTTGGAAAATAGGTCATCCCCTTTGATCTACTTGGCATGGCCATGCTCCAAGGCAGAGGTACCTGAACCTAATAGAAACTGTACTAAAAAAATCAAAGCTGATGCTGGCATAAACTTAAATGGAGAGTGAGTCATGCTGCATTAATTAATGTCCCAACCAAGCCAAAGGGTTACCCAACAGTAGAAAATCTGACAATTCCCGTGGATGTAAGATTTGAACATAAGGACAGCCCAACTATTTATGCTATATAATCTCAAACTAATGTTTTGTGCCACACAAATGCATCTAGAAAACTGCTGCATTGTCTTTAAAGATTTATTTTTATTGTTTTTGACAGAGAGTGATACAGAGAGAGAGTGATACAGAGACAGTGACAGAGAGAAGAGGGAGGGCCCAGAACAGTCTCCATAGTTGCTCATCATTGTTTTTTCCACATAGTTTCATTCCACAGGTGGGTGCAGGGCTGCACAGGGCAGGAACTGGGCCGGGGTCTCATTCCGGTGAGAACTGAACTGGGGGCACTCCCCAGTTCAGCATATGGGTCCGCACAGGCCAGGCCTGGATTCAATCCTCGGTCCCCAGGGCTGTAAAGTGCGCGCTTAACCGACTGAGCCATCCCAGCTTCCCCTTCTTTACTATCTATTCTCTTATTTTACCAGTGATTTCTCTTAGGAAAAGTTTCCTAGAAAGAAAAGCACAGTGGTCAGTTACGTTTGTTTCCAATAAAACAACTATGCAAACATTTTATTTTCTAATTCCCATGCCCAGCTTCCATTCTTTCTGTTTTCTCTTCTCTGAGCCATTGGAGTTTAGCAGATTATCTTTGTAGAACTCACTTAAGCATGTATGTAGCTATTATTTGGTTAAGTACAGGTGCCTATGCCCACACCCATCTGTTTTTGCTCTGGTCCTGTAAGAACTATTAGAAGCCCAGGGGCCAGCATCATGGTTCTGACCAATGCCAACAACGCTGGTCTGTGCAGCATTTCTACGCCGTCACAAAAGTACCCCATGCATAACCCTTCCTCTCATCCTTCTACTGTAAGCCCTCAACAGTACTAGCCTTGCACTCCTTCCAGGAACACCAGGATGAAAATGAAAAACCACTTCTGCTTATAACTGATACAGCAATTTTTACATTTAATAGGCGTGACTAATTACACGAGACTGGCAACTAGCTCTTTAGGCAATTTCTTCAATCCTGACATTTAGCCAAATTGTGTAAGTATAAAACATGTGCACACACCTACACATTCACATGAGTACGGATACATATGTAAATTTCCAAATTCCTCCCAGAGCCATTTATGCACCTGATTTTGAAACACATTTAATTGAGCCTACCATTGTTTCAAATAAAATTTCTACTTAATTGGTAACTGCATGTGAATTAACAATGAGTGCTCTTTGAGAATAGAACATTAAAAAAGAAAAAAAGCCCCTGGTGTAGCTGAAAGAGCCAAGAAGTGACTACATGCTCCCAAAGTGGTTGCACAATAGACTCCTTGCTTTTCTTCCAGTTTCACTGTCAACCTTCAAGTGCAATGGGCAGGCTGGCCTGGAAGGCCATGCAGGACGAGGCCACACTGATCTGCGGCCTATTTGGATGGAAAGATATTGAAACAAATTTTGCAGGGCAAGCATAGCCTCGACTTTCATCAGAAGTGTGGAACAGAACCCACCGATCTTCCTTAAATATCCACTTGCCCTGTTGTGCCTTCTCAAACCGGCTGCCACATGAGTATTTAAAGCAGTAAAGACTTTTCTCCAAAATCCGTTGAGGGTGAAAAACACTTAAGCCTTGTGTTCTCTGATACTGTGATTCCTGAGGCATAATACCTATTTTCCGGCACAAACCTCTGCCGTCACTCTAATTTTTCTTTCATCATGAATAGCATGCTTGCGGGACAGTTTCTGCATCATATGTCAGCCCACTTCAAATGC
Organism: Craseonycteris thonglongyai; assembly: GCA_004027555.1. NCBI lineage: Eukaryota > Metazoa > Chordata > Mammalia > Chiroptera > Craseonycteridae > Craseonycteris > Craseonycteris thonglongyai. Next base: position 41,738 of record PVKE010004005.1, read on the forward strand.
CCAGGGGAACACTGATGCTCAACCTTGACCCACTGGTTATCTCAGAGCTAGAAAGGGGGCTGGAAGATGTGTCCCAAGGGTCTAGCTTACCCCAGGACAAACCAAATCCCAGACTCAGGTAATCCTCTGGGAACACACAACCTTTAATGACCCCAAGGCAGGCAGGCCATCTGCACAAATTTGGACCATGGTTTTTAGATAGGCACCACTAACCAGGAAAATCTACCCCAAAAGTGCTAGTGTGCCAACTAAGTCACCTTGGGGACACTCTTTCATTAGTTTTCGGGACCCATCAGCCCTGACCCCAGCGGAAAGGCTTGAGGGATGATCAAGGGAGAGAGAGAGAACAGGACAGTCACAAAGAACAGCAGTCTGAAGACAGATGTGTACTGTGCCTGTTCAGGCACTAGATGCTAGGTAATTCTGGCAAACACCACTACCTGTCCCTTTTAAATATCAGTGGTCAACAGCCAGCAGAGAGCCTCTAAGGGTTCACAGCACCAGAATAACAGTCAAAGGAAATATTCAGCAAAGGGGCACCATCCAAATGTTAGTTCTGATCTTGATGGTCTTGCTTCAACCTACATGATACTGAACGGTTAATGTCCATAGCTGGAGTTGGGGGTAAATTAAGGAGATTACTCTTTTAAATGGCAGCCAAAGCGATGCTGCTAAGGCCCCAGAGAAAGAAGTTCATGTTTTGGGATAGTGAGGCAACTGCTCAATCAGAAACAAGTGAAAGCCATTTCTAAAACAGGTAAGCCCCAGGGGCCAGGTCTCCTCTAGCACATCCTTCTTTCCCCCAAAGGCCGGACCAGTGCTTCCCCACCTTTCACTCCATCTAGGGCTCCCTATTACCACCACCCAAGAGAACAGCCACAGAACAATCTATATAATACAACAAAGAACTTCCTCCAAGTGGTTTTCTTAGCTTCCTTTGCAATTATTTGTCCGCCACTTCCCTTCATCTGTTCAAATAAGTAGGTCATTACCAATAGCACTTGCTCTCTCTTACTCAGTCATGAACGTAACATTTATTCCCTTGTTACTCTGTGCCAAACACTACCTATAGTCAACGCTTTTACGTATATCTAACTTAACAATTCTAAGAGATAGGCCTTAATATTGTCCTCTTTTCCCAGTTAGAATGATAGTCAATACATAGGTCTAGAATTCAAACCAGGTCTCACTCCAGAGCCCAACCTAAACCGAACCCACCTTTATTCTTAGCTTCTCTCTGGATGCAATGCACTGCTATCAGCACCAGCGCTGACACAACATCTTTCAGGTGTGAAAACGTTTACTGTCTCGGTGCTGCCTCGCGCCGCCCTTCGGGAACTCACAGGCATATTGAAACACTTAAACTATAACTAAAATTAATGAAAGCACTAATGAAATTCACAGCAGTGCCCCCATAGTTTAGTCACCACGCTCATAAGGCCAGGCATGTCCTGACACATTCTAATCCTTTCTAGGTCCATCCATAACTACTCTTGGCTTTGATCTAAAGGGCAGCCTTATAACTTCTGTCCATGCAGAAGTTTTGCCATAGGTAGTAGTGGCAACAGACCCTTCCAACCCGGATGCCTTCACACAGGTCAGAGAGCAGGTATGTTTATGATCTACAATAAAGCCTCAACACCTGCCTGCACATTACAACAGTTAAATCACACATATGCACACACAACAGACTGTCCAGCTGTCCCAACTTCCTGTCTCGTCCTGAAATAGCAGTCTGGATGCTTCAGTCCACACATCCCTCCCCTGAAATATCCCAAATGGAGGAGTTTATGATGGTAAAGCAGTTAAGGGGTGCGGGGACGAGGAGGTAGAAGACCAGTGAGAAGCAGGGACGTGCAGAAAAGCAGCGACAACTGAAAATAAGCTTATTGTCAGTGATGCCGGAGACAGCTCAGTAGTTTAGTTAAGCTCTTGCCTTGTAGTCTCGAGGTTCAGGGTTTGATTCCTGGCCCAGCTCGTGCAAACACATATGCTGAACTGAGGTACAACAGGTAACTGCCAGGATGGTGGCAAAGGTTCTCACCTCCCATGTGGGAGGCCCCCTGTTCAGTTCCCACCTCACACAGTCCCACATTTACCTGTGCAAAATTAACATGTCAGAGCTAATGATGTACAACTATGGAAACTGCTCTGACCTTCGTGCCTTCTTCCTATCTCTCTCCCTCTCACTTTCTCTCCAAACAATAAAATTAATCTTTTCTTAAAAAAAGAAAATAAGCTGATTGTTGTCGCTTAATGAAGAGGTAATTTGGGAGGAGAGAGAAGAGGACAAAGCTATGGGTGGCTCAACACTAAATAACAGCACTGTCATCACCGCAGTACATTCCTGAAACACCCAGACCCTTTCTGCAATTCTCTCCTGTCAGCCAAGCCATGCCCTTTAGTATGAGCAGCCCAGATAGAAAGCCATTAAGGGCAAAGAAGCATGTTCCGGATTAAGGCTGCTGTTGAACAAGGGAAGGTCAGAGCCAACGTTAAATCCTGATGACTTCTGTCAGCAGTTTGCAAACATCAGTTTGGCTAACGTCACCTGGGAAGTTTGTTTGAAATGCAGGTCACAGAGTCCCACCCCTCCCGGATGCTGATGCAGTCATTCTCAAGTGATGCCTGCAAATCTGCATTCTCCATTGGTCCCTGAGGATCTGATGTAGGTAGCTCAGGCCACATGGGCTGGCTCAAGTCATCCCTGCCTGGTGGCTGGGGAAGCAATTTTCCATGAACGGCTGGAGACCTGTGTTCAAGTCCTGTCTCTTTTGCTCAGAAGTTATAGGATCTGGGGCAAGTCACTTGATCAATATGGATCTCTTTCTTTTTCTGTCCAATGAGAAGGCTGGAAATGATCTCTGAGGGGGTCTTTCCGCTCTGAAATACTGTAACTGGCTGTGGAAAGTGCTTTTGATAGTAAATCTGATAGCCCAGTACATTTTTGCTTTGTGAACTCTCAAAGTTAGTGCCTTTGGTGTTCATATGTATGGGCCCGGGAATGAGAAGTAAAGCAAACTGCACTGGGGACTATCAGATTGTTAGTACTTCCTGGAATTAAATATACTGTCCCCCTTGGGGCTGAAGGCACTTGCCGCATGACTGGGAGTTCAGAGGTGCAGGAGGCGACACAGAAAGGGTCAGCACCTGAACCAAATGGCAGGGAGGCCCACGCCCTTGAGTGAGCGTCTTGTTTCCATGTTCACTTGCTTCAAGTCAAGGGCGCTTCTCTAGAAAAGACCCTCAGATTTTTCAAGTGAAAGAGTGTCCACCCAAACCACTACATGACGGCTGTCTTGAGTTTTTCCTACTTCGTGTTTGCCTTTGAGGCGTGACACCACACAGAAGGCAGGAAAACCTCTCATGCCTCAGTGGGAGCATAACTGCACAAAGAGCTTTCCTTCCCCCAGAAGTACAGCACTTGCTCCCGGTTCCCTGTGAAAGCACAGCTTGTTTGTTCAGTAAATAAAGCGTCTGAATTAATAGGGGATTTAAAGAAGCTGGAGGGGAAAGGCCTTGCCCTAAAATAAGATCTGTGGTTAGCACCGCTCTCAGTGAGAAGCTGAATTGACATTCTCATTCCCTCTCTAATTGCTAAGGGAGGGGCCCCTGGCAGCAGGCCCAGCGGGGACTGTCAATGAGGTTAGGGGGTACCCTGGAGGACAACGAATGACAGCACAGATACAAGTTTAGCAACTGCTGCCTGGCTCTTCCCTTATTTCCGCCTAAAACAACCAAATAAATCAGATTACAAACCAGAGAATCTTACACACACAAAAAGGCAACAGAACTCTGCCTCAATTTAATGCATCTTTCCAATATGAAAGGAGCCAGGAACTAATCAGTGGAAAGGGACCCCAGTTCACAACGATGTATATTCTCAGATGTTCCCCAGGTCACCCTTCGATTTAAGTGTGCCATTTCAGATTGATGTCAGATACCCGATCCAAACAGTTACAACCAGGCTGGCTGTTTGGAATATAAGTTCTTTTTCCTCCAGGTGTACATGATCAGTCAGTCTCTACTAAAGGGAAAGTAAGGACCTAATTTATACTCAGGGAGTTTGTAAATTGGTGTGCAATAGAAGAAGAATATGTAATATTAAATCTTAAATCCTGAGCACTTAATAACACAGAATGTAACATAAAGACGTCTACACTGAGCTTCGTGGTCCATAATACAAGCTTTAGAAGACAATGAATTCCACCATCAGCCCAAAGGCAGCAGTCAAGGTGAGAGCCAAAAGGTAGTCCTACACTGACCACGCACTGCAGGGACATCGGGAAAGCACACAGGCTCAGAAGTGCAGAGTTAACTGCCTCCCCAACAATGGAAAAGGTATGCAACCCCACGGAGAAGCCTACAGCTCCTAGCTCTTTGGAATCGCTAGAATGGAATGACTATGGAGGCTTTCCTACATGTTTGCTTTGGGATTGTCACGTTTATCAAATTTAAGCAGTGGTGAAGGAAGAGGGGTGAGAGGCTATGGCAACTGGGAAGAGAACATCTCGCCAGGCCTCCTCTTCAGTGGGTACACAGAGGGCTTCCACCTGGCTTCTCTTCTCAGTTAAGAAGCCAGAGGTGGCAAACATCACACATAGAAGCTGCTCAAACATCACCTACACCTGCCACCAGGACGGCTTCCACAACAGTGTTGCTAAAGCATCTTCCTGAATACAAGTGCTCTTGATTTCTACCAGAAAGACAGAAGTTGCCCCCACCCCACTACATCTAACTGATCACTACACCCGGTCAATCCTGTCACCTCAGTGTGGTTTAGATCTGCCCTCTCCTCATGGACCCCACTACAGCTTGAATCCCTGCTCTCATCTCTCTCCTGAGTTATCACAGTATCCGACCTGCCTCATTATCTCACTTCATTTTCACCAATCTCCACTGTTAGCATAATCTTTCTAAAATCTACTCTGACCATGGCACCAGCTTACCTCTTCTACTGCTCCCCATTCCCACAGACGAGAGCTCGCAAACTGCCAGACTTCACCACCAGTTATAGCTGAGTGAGTCTCATCTGAGGGGAGGCAGAGGGGTTGTGCTCAGGAATCCATATTTTCAACAAGTTCGTCAGGTGATTCTGATAGAACTACATTGCAGCAGCCCTCCCCTGAAGTGTAAACTGCTGGCTTTCCAGTGGCATCTCCTGGCCCTCCATCCTCCACCTCTGCAAATGCCCTGATCTTACCCCTAGATTACCCTTGCCTAAGGGTGCCTGACTAATGACTACCTAGCTTTACAGACTGGGCTGACAGAGACCTTCCCTAGAACATCCCCTCTGGGCACACCAAACTCCGTTGGCCTAGCATGTACCCCAGAGATCAGAATTCCTTTTCTAATTCTACTAGCCTCAGTGAAGCAAGAACGTTCTTATTTTAATCACACCACTGCTGCCCTGGCACACAGTAGGCACTCAAATGTTGCTCACCATATTTTGAATAAATAAACAAATGCATAAACTTTGAGCAAACCCCAAATGGAGAACTGGCAGTGCTTAGTTTTCAATGGTCTTTCATTATCTCAGGACACTAAACTAAAAGAGAGGTTAGCTCGAAAGTGGGGCGGAGAAATGCCAAAGGAGTGAAATTAGTGGCGGCGTGAGTATAAATTTCTCTAGTGCAGTTTCTGGTGGTTGCACACTGCTCGCCATTATAACTCCGGGATCCTTTTACAAGACTGTAATTTTCAAATCGTGCTGCCAGGTAACTACTTTCATGCTAATCTCTCTCTCAATGAATCCTATTGCTGGAGAGGACATATGCACTTGTTTGCCTCATCCAGGCTCAACGCCTTAAAAACACTTAACTTTTTTTTTTAATTTTAATTTTATTTTATTGTTTTTGACAGAGAGAGAGAGAGAGAGAGAGAGAGATACAGAGACAGAGAGAGAACTGAACTGTGGGCACTCCCCAGTTCAGCACATGGGTCTGCATGGGCCGGGGCCGGGGCCGGGATTCAATCCTCGGTCCCCACGGCTGCAAAGTGAGCGCTTAACCCACTGAGCCATCCCGGCTTCCCCACTTAACAATTTTTGAATTTCCATTCTGAGTTCATGGACCTGAACACTCCTTAGTGGCAAGCACGCTTGCAGGAAGCACACAATGAGGGTCCCCTCATGCAGGAGTGATCACAGGGTGGGCGATCACAAATACAAAACCCTAAAAGCCCCTCCTCCCCTAAATGACCTTCAAAAAAGGAGATATTTTATGAACAAACCCTTTCGCCCAGCTCCCAATACCAGATGATGAATCAATATATAATTTTCTTGACAGAACCATTACTTTGCAACTTGTTTATATTTTCTAAAGTATGAAAGAGACTTCTCTAGGTCTCTGGCAAGTTTAACTCCCACAACAATTACCTTCAGAATTTACTTCATCAGCCAAGCAATTCTAACATCCTGAAACCTTAAGGATGAAAATAAGTTTAAAGTAAAATATCTTTAATGTGAAAGCTACAAGCCTGCTGATGAGCTGCCTCTTGTGTAATGGCAGCCTGGTGCCAATTAAGAAAAAACTTCCTTCTCCGCCAGTGCACTGCTGATTGGTTTTACGATCCCATCTTTTCAAATCAAATATTTATTGTCCCCTGTTGCTCTCTATTAAGACCTTCCTTTCCAGCTTTATGATGAATTAATATTCCCAGGTCTGAAAGCTATTCTGGCTCTTTCACTAACCTTGTGTGATATTAAAATTTTCAATAGCCTTGTGAAAAAAGTGCTTTGGGAAACTTCAACAATCAGGGAATCTTAAGGCCTGTGAGCCTAATGTAGGCAAACATGCTCATGAAATGGTTGAATTTCCCCAACCCTCATAGGTCACAATTAGTGATCACAAGTAATGCAACTCATTACCACCCCTCAAGGCATAGCCAGCTCTTGGGGTTAGAAACCTCCCTCTTTGCAACTAATCCACTGAATGTTAGCTCTGCCCTCCATGGTCATACCATCATCTCCTTCTTCCAGACACCTGCCTGTACTTGCAGATGGCAACCCACCCATGTCTCCCAGGTCTCCGGGGTAACTCATCCCTTCTTCAACTGCCCTTCACATGCCACACATCCACCTGCATTTTGGTCACTGTCCACCAAAATTAGGACTCTTGAGAGTGGCCAGAGTCTATCAATACTTCATATGCCATCTGATCCACACAGAATGTAGGGAAATCCCTCTTGTGAACGACACTTCATTTCCACTAGCACACTGTAAGATCACCTTAGGAGTTTTGTTTTTGTTTTTTAAAGACATCAAACTCTTGGCTTATATAGTGCCTATCTTCAATTAAAATGTGAAAGGAACTGCCACATGTGATGCTCTAAAATAGTGACTGCTTTATTCATCGCATGCATGCAGCTGGTTTTTGGGACATCGCAACAAGATGTAATATTTATGCCCCATTACATTTCATCCTGTTAGACTGAGTTCTTTGTTCCAGTGAACTCACTATCTCTGCCGGCTTAACTTCAAAGGCAGCTCTGAGGAGCATGCCCTGATATTCTTGGCCAGGTCATTAAAGAGCGCAGGCTCTTCCGCCTTGAGAGGCCTCACAGCATCACTCACATTACACTTTTCAGGATCAGATGTTCTCTCAGTTACGACTTGTACATGAGATTTTCGTTGGAAGTTTAGCAAAGACCTTTCTAAAATTCGGAACAACCTCTTTGTTCTTTGTTTTTTTCTTACCATTCTGAGGAATTGCATCAAGAAGGATGGGTTCCATCTGATATAAATGGCCCATAGTTAACCATGCCAGTTCTCATGGCAATCTCTTTCCTTTCCTATGACGACCACAGTGAACACTTACAGTTCCCATTGGCTCTTCAATTTCTGAACACTGTTCCTATGTTTGAAGATTCTACAGAGACGGTAAAAAGGAAGCTAAATGTACGCATATTCTCCAACCACACAAGCAACTAGGGCACAGAAAACTTACCTAAGCTCAGCAAACAGCTGTCTTTCTAGGACTGAGTCTGCTGTCAATGGCAGAGAGAAGCCGGGGCAATTCAGAAAGCCTGTTAGTGGCAGCGGACTGCAGGCAGCAGTGAGCATCCAATAGGGGAACCTCACCGCAGCTTTCTAACAATTAACTCCTTTCTCTGAGCACTGGCTGGCCTCTTAGCTATCTGGCCTCCCATGGTCTGTTTGCCATTTCCTGAGACTGGCTCTCTGGTCTTCCCATCGAAATATCCAATATCCTTTATTAAGAGTTATTCAGAGTTAGATTCTGTTGTTTGTGGCCAAGAACTTTTGACTGATAATAGCCCACAATCTGTGGATTAATTACTCTCTGATTCTGCCTGGAGTCCACACCAATGTGACAGATTCCACCTCTTATCCCTTTTAAACATTAGACACCACTATCTCCACTTCTGGCACCGTTCGCATACCCCAGGAATTCTGAAAGATAGGTTGGCTCTAGGTTTAGCAATTCCATCTAGAGGTTTTCTCAGGACACTGGGATGCAATACATAAAAAAACGAGACTCTGAACTTATTTAGACCAAAAGGTGCTTGTATCCAAGCTTCTCACTCAGCTTAGGTTTCCAATCCCTCTTTCCAATCATCCTATCATTCTCTTTAATAAAAAAGCAAAACAGAAAGTTAGTCTTTTTCCTTCTCTGCAATCCATCCAGACATGCCAAGAAATAGTCTTGTATCTCCATGCTCTTTCTTTGGATAGCTAAGTGGTCTGTCACCACAATGGTCCAGAAACTCTCTCACAAGAAACTAAGCAATAGTTCACCTCTGGAAATATTCAACAGGAAGACCGTTACTCCTTCAAGATCTGTTATCTCTCCCCTCCCTACCTCCCCGCAAAAGAACGCAGTCTCAGTGCCCATCAGTGACAAAGTGGGTAATAAAATGGGTAGATGCAACCCCGACAACAGCTGCAGACACAGACACGTAGCAACTTGGAACATTATACTAAGTTTACAATATTATGTATCTGTTCTCTTTCCTCCTTTCTTCTCTCATTCTTGGGGATATATAATATTAATATTTAAAAATGCAAATACTATAAACAGAAGCAATATAAAATATCATACAACAAAACATAAAATCCTAATGCATTCAAGTAAAATAAAATTTCTTTTGCCATAGCCCACTGAAATAAAATGATGCACACATTAAAGTGAAGGTGATTGCCTACAGGGAATGGGAGAAAATAAGAATTGACTATGGGATAAAACAACAAGGTAGAAAAAAGGAAGAACATACCATCTAAGAAAACTTGCAACTTGCAAAAAGATTATATTTTCCAGGCATCAATGGTTAGGGGAAATTTTTCTGGGGGAATGGGAAAGAGAGCTAGAACTGTGTGCGTATGCATCGATGATCTGGGAAGCAGAGCTAAAATTCAGGCAGATGTAACTCAACTACATTTTATTACTTGTAGCCAACATTGACAAAACGTCATTTGGATACACAGCTGCACCAGACATCATAATATATGCTGTCTGTTTACATTAAACAAAATTAAGGCACTTACAAGGATTGAAAAGAATGAGAGTAGTGGTGTGGCTGTAGTTAACTCTTGAAAGAAAAGTATTATTCCCAAACCATACTTCTCCATCAAGCTAAAAAGTAACTCACAGCTGTGGCAGACTCTGTGCTCCTTCTCCCTTGTCATCCCTCTAAAATAGAATTTGAACATTTCCCAGGAAGTCTTGCAGGTGCGGGTAAGTGCAGGATCTACTTCCAAACACTGAGACATTCACAGGAGTTTCTAGACAGGTCTCAGGGGCAGACTGAGCTGGCAGGGCCACTTTTGCTTTTAGCTCTTCCACTATCTTCCCACTAAATAATACAGGCAATGACCAAAGTGTGGCGGGAGAATGAAAACCTTACTCCAAAGATGGTATAATGGGAAGACAGGGTTTCCATTCTGGATCACATCTATACGCAGGCCTAGACCACCTATGTCCAGATTCTTTGTTAAGAAAAATCAACAAAATCCTTATGAGGTAAGAAACTATTAGCTGAGTTTTAGCTAAATGGGCTCCTAACCTAGCAGCATTGAAAAAATACAGGAATTATGCAGAGAAATATTTATAAGAGAATATTAAGTGAAAAAGACTATAAGATGGCATGCATACCATTATAGCAACTATATTTTAAAAATTAATGCATTTGGTCAAAGATTAAACAGCAACAAAGTGAAAATAGTTGTGTCAAGGAGGTAGGCCTATGTATGAATAAAGTAATAAAATAATTTATCTTCCCAAACTGGGACATTTTAGAGTAAAAGGGGGCATTAATAATTACACTGAGACAAGAACAAATGGGGACTGCCATAGGCAAGATGTAACATATACCGGTAAGTAAAGTTTGGGTTTGTTCAAAAATGATCAAGTTAACACCCTTATGCCACCTTTTTGGTTGCAAAAGAGCACAAAATTCATCCTTCTCCAACCAACCTCCTAATCATAGCTCTTCGTCTTCTTTGAAACAGATTCTGTGCCTATCCTTACAAGGAAGTCAGCCCAAAATATTTCTAGTGCCATACACTGCCAGCAATCTTCAGTGCAATGCACCTCCAATTAAGATCAGTTCTTAAGAATTTATCTCCAGACAAAACTCCATCATAAATTAGCATAGTTTATCCAAAATATGAGACAGTTTATGTTCATCAGGTAGCATACGTAAGTGGCTTCCAGAGTCTTGATTTCTAACCATCTCTGGAAGAACTGATCCACCTAAGACAAAGTAAATCAAAGATTAGCGTTGGTAAATTATTGCAGGTTTGTATGATTGTTCCGAAAATTAAAATATTTCAGTTATATGGCTTTTAAAATTAAGACCCACACATCATTAAGCACACACGCTGCAGAAGTATCTATGGATCTATGACTGATTCAAAACCACAGTAAATCCAAGAGCCCTGTATGTTTGACCTTGGAGCATTTGTTCGCACACTTCCTTTGAGTAAGCTCAGGACACACAGGACTGTCAACTTCTGTAATAGCTTCGCAGAAATTATAACCACATAGTGCAGAAGGTTAATTGCCACACCTTCCCTGGGAATCACCTCAACTCTGCCATGTAAACTACCACCTTGAGCGAAGCATCACAAAGCCCTGCACGTCCCAGCAGTAATCTGGCTTCTCAGGCTCATCTCTTGTCACTTTTCCCTATTTGCTGAACTCTGGACCGAAATTCAAGTCCACACTCGGGAGATAAGCTTTTGTCCTCTAACTCTGCCTTTGTCCCTGTGTTTCCTGGCAAACTTCTGTTCTTCATTCAAGGCACAACTCAAATGTCACCCTCTTTCAAATGCCGACACCTGTGACCCAGACCAAAAGTGTAACTCTTTCCTTCACACTCCCCATTGTGTTCACTCACTCATTTAGAAATAATTCCCCTGGGTGCCTGCAGAGCAATTTGGGGCTTTTTCTCCAGGCTGGGCGCTGTGGAGAATCACTTCCAACACTCTCTTCGGCCAGGAGCTTCAAGTCCATGCTGTCCTCACTTGCCGGCTTCCCAGCCTAGGGAGGTACCCGCCTGCTTTTCTGACCTTTGTTCCCTACCACCCCCATCTCCAAACTACAACACTCCACAATCCTTTGCATGCAATCTCACCAGCTCCTTCCCCAAAGCCGCCATTCCCAACTCTGGTCTCACCCCAAACAGCCCAAGCCTGCTTCAGCCATGCAGTCTTACAAAGAAACAAAGAGCTATGTGCAAACAGATATGTTTCACTTGAACTGATCTCTTCTCCTTTTAAATAAACACTTGGTGCACTCCCTCTCCCCACTGTAGCCCCGTTCCGGAGAAGCCGTCGTACATTTCTAGGTTGTGCATACATGGGCAGCGCCACATCTGCCCAGCACCAGAGCAAATCAGCTGGAGATGGAGGCTATCCTTGTATCTCTTCAAAACGAGCTTTTCTGAAACCAAAGCCTGACATGCCAGCCATAGATGCTGGATGAGAGAAAAATTCTCATGCTGGTCCTACAGTCTTCCTCTGACTTAATTCTTATGCAGTCACTAAACTTTTAACGACAGGAGCTTATAATACAATGGATGCTGCATCCAATAAACTCATACTTAGAGCTTCGGACACGTCCCTACTTGTTTTGCTCAGCGACTCTAGGGTAGCTTTCAGACTTCTCTCACTGGATTCTGTCCCTCTCCGCCACCACAGTGCCCAGTCTTTGAACAGCCAGCAGCTAGAGATCAAATTCAGCTGAGGCTATGCTTGCTCCTAGCCCCAGCATCTTTCTTCAACTACCTCTAAATATTAAGCAAATCATATTTTACAAGCATGGGACAGTTTTCTTGAGGTGTTAAGTCTGAACTCCTGTGGATTTTCTTAAACAAAATTATACCGAACAAGTAGCAGTTAACATTTATGCTCTTCCTGTAAGCCAGACACTCTTCTAAGCATTTTACATGAATTAATGTTTAGACCTCATAACCACCTTGTGGGGTGTGTACTGTTACTGTTCCATATTACAGAGGAGGAAACTTTCGCTCTTGAGGAACCTAACTAGGCTGGGTGGCAAAGCTGCTTAGTTCTCCCTAAGATCCCTCCCCCAGCATCTCCCACAACCAACTCCAGTCTTTCTTAAATGGGTACAAATTACCAACCTAAGCAAAAAAGCCATCTTTCAAACCCTTTCCAAAAACGAGGGAGAAAAGTTTGGGGACTGGGTCTCAGACATCTGGCATACCTACTACAAGCAAAGCAACTAAAATGTCAGTCATTAATTAGAGGTGATGCTAATATTGAAAAAGTCTGGAAATAAGACTTTCTCAGGATAGAAACTATATTAAAAGTGCACTCAAAATTTAGAAGTAACTGCAGTAAGCTTCCTGACCATGGGTATTGATGTTTAATTACAGAATATAAAACTAAATAAAATTATAACCCTAGTTTTCTCTTTGTATCACAAATTGTTATCAGTACAAAGTAAAATTGTTCCAAATTAACACAACATTGACTGCACTCTTGAGAGGTCTGGCGTTTGATGTAAAAACTAGGGACCACCTTACTAATCCCATAGAATCACTTCCTCCTTGTTTGAATTCAAGTGGAAGATTTTACCTTAATATAGAATGAATAAGAAGTGATTCAATAAATTAAGCAATCTAAAGTTCAATGCATGAGGAGAAATTAAGTCATCAATTGTTGAAGCAAACTCCAAAACTAAATTGTTTTCAAAGTGGGTCTTGCAGTTGATAGTGGAGCTGTTCCTTATCGTTTTCAAATTAAGATGAATGGGTGAAAATGAACTGAATTTTGACAATGTGAATACCAAATTCAGTCACCATTTTCTGGAGAACAGAAATTCAATTATCATTTGTTGGAGATGCAATCAGTAGCAGCCGCCTCATTCCACAGACCAAAAGTATCAGGGAAACAGGTAGTGTTCCCAAGATTTCAGTCTGTGGGCAGTAAGATGAAGAAGAGAATGAAATCCATTGGCAGTGATGAGCAGTAGAGTAGGAACTCAGCATCTGCAAGGACAGAGAATAACTAGGGGGGAATTGGAGATAATCTGTGAACATGGGGCTGCTAACTGGAGGTCACTGCTTTGAATAATGCTGGGGGCATAGTCCAGGCCATATTAGAAGATGAGAGAAAAGAAGAGGGGACAAGGACCAACAAAAACACAAGAGTATCATATATGCTAAAATGGGACTGGCTTCATGAAAAAGAATTAAAGAAAAATAAAACAAGGAATGTTTCCTTCTGAGGAGCAACACATTGGTAGTAACATTACAGTAATACAATTGGAGCATCACATTATTTCTAAATGGATTCATGAGCTTGGGATAAATGATAAGGCATCTGAAAGAAGAGCAACTAAGGAATCAAACTCCTATATATTTTCTTGTATCATTTCTTTGTATAAATGTTAACCATGTGTCAGGTTATATTATGCTTAACATTGTCAAATCAGTTCATTTGGGGGAGTAAAAAGGGATGCTCTTAATCATTAGACAGGATAGGCACAAACAGATATGGTCAAACTTCCCATGGGGCACACTGTTGCTTAACCTCCAGCATATGCTCTTCCCCTTAGTCCAAAACATGACACCCCCCTCCTTCCCCCACCCCTCCCCTTAGCATCTGGCTGCTCCTACTCACCCTGTAGTCCTCAGGGTAGACTCTGCTTCTTTCCCTGAGCTGCCATCCTACACCCACAAGACTGGTGAATTGCCCTGCTATACATTTTCATGCAAGCCCAGTATTTGTTCTAATCCCAGCACTGGCTACAGTGCATTATAAATGTTTACTCATCTGGATCCTTAACTAACAATGCAAAAAGCTGATTCCTAAATTTCACTTGCATGCTGTGATTTTAAAATGGCCTCACATTTCTCTGTACTATTAGTTTATGGGGAAATAATATTTAAAATTATAGAGTCACAGCCACATGGGCTATAGGGGCTTCTGTATCTATCTGTGGGCTTGGAAATTTTATGGAAAAATGGCAGTTCTTGAAAAGAAGGGACACTAAAGCGGTTTTTGTGTTTATTTCTATTAGAGGAGACACTCCAGCCAATTTCTCTACTACATTAGCTCTCCTTGCCATAGTAGTGCCAATGTGATAACAACTGTCCCAAAGGCTGTGCATTTTAAGTCACATAAAAAAGCAAATGTGTAGAAATGAATATTTCATTTGATTTTTAGCATGCTGCACAATTCATTTGTTGTGATTTGTGCAATTTCTCCTAGACTATGAAGTTTCATACTCCTACAAGAGAATCACACAGCAGAATACAGATCACCAGATATGACATGGAAAATAAGAATGATACATTCTTTTTCTAGCTGGTTAGGGGTCTATAGAGATAAACATCATTACCATCACAGACATTTTGAAGTCATCCAGAATAAAAATAATAAATCAATTTTTAAAGGCTCAACCCAAAGCATATTTGTAAACATGGTCTTAACAAACGAAAGCCTAGTACAAAACTTCTTGAGGGTGGAGAATGCTGAATGACTGAACTAATTACCTCCTACGGCCAGTGCAGCCTTTGCTGCAAATTAGAATTGAATTATGTTTATTTTTAATTAAGTAATTAAATTAATGGTCTAGAGATCTGAAACTAGACCAATTAAATCAGAACTTCAAGGGGTAAAAAACCCAGCATCAATACTTTTTTAAGAGCCCCCATGGGGCTATAACATATAACTCATGTGAGAACTATTCTTCCACTTCCAATAGGCTTTCCCAAAACAAGAGATAGCAGCAACAAATCTTTACTGAGTATTTCCAATGTGCTAGGCGTTGTTCTAGGAATGTGTATGTACTTACTCATTTGATACTCATAGTAACTCAATAGCGTAGGTACTAATATACCATCCCACCACATTTTACAAATGTGGAAATTGAGGCTCCAAGAGGTTCAATAATTTGCCCAATTTTCTACAATTTAATAAGTGGAGAAAATGTGATTCAAACCTCAACAGTCTGTCTCCCAAGTCAGCTCTCTTAATGATTCTATAGCTCAAATATTGCCACAATGGACCTCCCCAGGGGACTCAGGTAGGTGTTGCCATGTATAATAGGATTTTGGGAATGGAGGTGGGAGTCAGGTGGGCTATCAGAGTGAGATATGAAAAGGATTTTGCTTAAAACATACTATTAATACTAAAGCAAATCAATGACAGCAAGAATTATACAATTTAAAATACTTCTCTGATTTTCAAGAAGTAATATTCTTATATCAGATCTACTTTCCTAAGGGACTTGAGGGCTGTTATGCAGAAATGTTGATATTATTCTTGGCACTGGATCCCAGCCAGTTTTACCTACTGAAGGATGTAGCACAAGCAATTATCCCCACTCTTTTGTACCAAAAGTCTCTCTCCTGGATCATTCCATCAGTATAAATTTATAAACATGTTCTGATATCTAACAAGAAGCAAAATTAAAAATCTTCACTGTTCCCATGTCCCATTAGCCATGAACTCATTTCTATACTCCCCTTTACACAAAACTCCTCAAAAGGATTCTCTATGTATATATAGTGCATCCTTCTTTTCCCATTCTTCTGTTAGTTTTGAAAAATTCTCAGCCAAGATCTCTTCAACTATTGCTCTGCTCTGTTTTCCCTTTTCTCTTCTTTTGAACTCCAATTACATATATGTTAGACCTTTATACCATATCCCATAGAGCTGCTTAGCTCTTTCCTCTGTTTCAGATTGAAGGTTTCCATGACTTATCTTTCAGTTAACTAACTTTTTTAAAGTTTTGCATAGAGCTGACCCTGCCTTTAGTTTTAGAGCAGTTTTAGGTTCACAGCATAACTTAGAGGGAAGTACAGATATTTCCCAAGTACCTTCTGCCCCCATGGAAGCACATCTGCCTCCCTCATCAACATTCCCACCAGAGTGGTCCATTTGTTATAATCAATAAAACTTACATATCATTCACAATTGGTGTTATTCATGCTATGGGTTTAGACAAATATGACATGAATCTATCATTCTAGTATCATACAGAGTATTTTCACTGCCCAGAAATCCTCTTTGCTCTGCCAATTCATCCCTCCCTCCCTACTACCCCTGGCAACCACTGATCTTTTTACTGTCTCCATACTTTTGTCTTTTATAGAATGCCATATAATTGGAATCATATAACATTTTCCTCTGTGTCTTTTCATGGCTTGATGGCTCATTTCTTTTTAGGTTGAACAATAATCCATTGTCTGGATGCTATCACAGTTTACTTATCCATTACCTACTAAAGGGAATCTTGGTTGCTTCCAAGTTTTGGCAGTCATGAATAAAGCTGCTCTAGACATCCATATAAAGGTCTTTGTGTGAATGTAACTTTTCAACTCCTTTAAATAAATAGCAAGGAGTGCAATGGCTGGATGGCATAGTAAGAATATGGTTAGTTAACAAATTTATCAGATAAGTTCAATCTTCCATTAAACCCATCCATTAAGTTCTTTGATTATTTCATTTTCCAACTGTAACATTTTCACTTGCTTTTATAATTTCTTGTTTTCTGACAAAATTCTCAATCTCACCTTTCAATTCCTTAAACATCCTAATAGTTACTTTAAAGTTTTTGCTCATTTTCTGAATTCTCTGTGAATCTGTTTCTTTTTTTATTGACTTTTGAACAAGCCTTGTATTTTCTTGTTCTTCTCTCTCATATCTACTACACTCAATGCCTTCATAATCTCATCTAGTTCCACTCTTGCATTGTTTCCTGTATATGTTGATGGCTCCCAAATTAGTATTTCCAGCTCTGATCTCTCTACTTAACTTCAAATTCTTTTATCCCACTGCTTACTAGACATCTACACTTGACTGTCTCAGAAGCATATCAAATATGTCCAAAACCAAACTTGATTTTTATTACTGTCTCCTGTAGCAATCTTTCACATCTTGGTAAATAGCAATTCTATCTATCCCTTGGGACACAAACTTGGAAGTCATCCTTATCTCCCTTCTTCCTTATACTCTACATCCAGTCCAGCAGCAAACCTTGGATCTACCCAGGATGCAAGACCCTTGTTACCACTTTTGCTTCCATCACAAGCCTTGTCCAAGCATCATCACCTCTCACAGTAACTTCACATCTGGTCTCTTTCTGCTCCTACCTTGGCTTCTCGTAATCTGTTAACACCGTAGACAGCATGATCTTGGCTTTAAGGTTTAAGAATCATCATTTGCTCCTTCTTTCAAAACTTTCCATTAGGGGAAGCCAGGATGGCCCAGCAGGTTAAGCGCTCGCTTTGCAGCCCCAGGGTTCGAGGGTTAAATCCGGCCCCAGCCTGTACAGAACCATATGCTGAACTGGGTTGTGCCCCCAATTCTGTTCTCACCAAGGCGAGCTTCCCATGTGGGAGGACCCTGATTTGGCCCCCTGCTCATGGGGGTGTGCATCCCACGCAGGAGGCACCCGGTCCACTTCCCACCCTGCATGGTCCCTGCCCACCTGTGTGGAGAAATCATGTTGAAAACTGATGACATACAACCATGGAGACTGCTCTGAGGCCTCCCCTTGTCTCTGTCTCTCTCTGTCTCTTTGTCAAAAACAGTAAAATAAATCCTTTTTTTTTTTTTTAAGATTTATTTTGTTTATGTTTTGGTGTTTTTTTGTTTGTTTGTTTGTTTATTTGTTTGTTTGACAGAAACAGAGAGAAGGAGGAGAGCCCAGAGCAGTCTCCATAGTTGTATGAAATGTTCTCATTCCACACAGGTGGGCGGGGGCCACTCAGGGTGGGAACTGAAATGGGGGCCTCCCGCATGGGAAGCACACGCCTGCTCAGCATATGGGTCCACATGGGCTGGGGCTGGGACTCAATCCCTGGTCCCCAGGGCTGCAAAGCGAATGGCCAACTCACTGTGCCATCCCAGCTTCCCCAATAAATCTTAAAAAAAAACAAAATAAAAACAAAACTTTCCATTGGCCTTTCTTCTCAGCTGGTATAAAAAGTAAAGTTGTTCAAATAGTCCACAGGGCCCTCTAAGATCTCCCCCACTATCTGTCTGAGCTCATCCCCTTTTTCCACTCCAGCCATAGTAGCCTCCTTGCTATTCGTTGCACAAGTTAAACATGCTCTCATTTTAGGACTTTGCATTTTCTGTTGCCATGCTATCCCCTGACAGCCATATGACTCTCTCCCTAACTTCTTTTAGGTCTTTATTCAAATGTTACATTCTCAAGGAGACTTCACATAACTGACCAATAAAAAAATAGCAACTCGTCCCATCAGTTTTTGTCCCCCTTACCCAGCTTAATTTTTCTCTGCAGTACTTAACACCAATGGCATTAACGGTGTGTATTATTAATTTTGTTTGTCTCCCCCTTCTAGATTTCAAGCTCCATGAAAGCAAGAATTTTTATATTTTGTTCACTGCTGAGAAATCAGGGCCTGGTCTGAGGTAGAAACTCAAATAGTTATTCAAGGAATGATGGAAGAAATAATGAGGAACTAAGCTAACTGGTTCATTTGTATCTGTCTGCCTTATGTGAAGAAATGAAGACCATTTCTAAAAATGTGTATCTTTCTTAGGATTTAGAACTTCTGCTAAATACAAAAAAAAAAAAAAGCACAACTTACAAAGTAGCATATAGCACAAATACGAAATACTGAGGGCTCAGTAATAAAAGATCAATTATCAAAGAAACATGCTAAATAAATCTCTTTAAGAGGTCACCCAAATATTTCTTATCAAAAAGTTCAATTTGTAACTAATGATCTACAATATCCTAGAGAAATTTTTTTCCAATTTCTTCTTTTCACTGTCTTTAAACAGATGAAAATAATAAAAGGCATCAGCATGCTCAGCATTCTAATTACTCAACTACAGCTCTTTTAAAATACCACTGTCCCTTTAATTTTAAAAGAAGCTGTTTACATGCCCCAAGTTCAGACTATTAAGTGCTCTTGAACAAATTAAGAAGTGCCTAAAGAACTAAAATCCTTGACTATCTTACAATATTTAATTAGGAAAAGAAAAAGATTCTGTAATTAAGGTACTTTACATGATGGAAATGTGAAATTAAGAGCTTAAAATGAAATAATTTGACAGACTCTAAAGAAGACGTTACAACTTTTGATTGCCTGTGTTTTACCTCTCTGAAATGGAAAACTATAGCTTGTTTCATTGGCCATTGTGTCTCACATACAGCCAACAAAAGTTTCAAAGACAGGAAAGTAAAAAGAGCAGTAATAGTCCAAAGAATGTTCTTTTTCACAGCCTCAATTATTAGATTATGAAGAGCTCACTTAACACTAGATTATAAATTCTATGAGGACAGAGATATTTGTCTGTTTTCTTCATTGCTATATTCCTGAAGTTTAGAATAGTACCTGATACATATTAGGTGTTCTTTTAAAATGTTTTATGAAGGGTTAAGTAGCACCCTGAATACTGGGCATAGTAAAGGGCAATCCTACCTGTTTTGATTAACTACCACCTATGATGCATGGCATCCTTTTGGATTGGTTAGCATCTAAAAAGTATATTTGGGGGGGGAGGGGAAGCCAAGCTTGTTATGGAGAATAGTATTACATCCTACTGTTTCTTTCAATATAAAAACTTAAATGAACCTAAAATTGACCACAGCTCTTAGAATTCCATCTTGTTAAATATTTGAGAATACACTCTTCAGTTAAGAATATTCAGAAATTATTTGTGTAGCCTATTTTATTTTCCAACTTATGAAGGGCAAAGTACAGGTGTCTACTTAAGCTCTATTTGTATTTTTTTCAGTCCATCCTCTTGCTGAAAGAAATATTAATTTCATCTCCACGGTGATGCAACAAATGCACAAAAGATCCAGGCTCTGAACAGGCATGTATGAAGATCCTTAAATTGAATGACACACACTATAGTTGCCTACCAAATACCCTATTCTCCTTCTTCTCACTAGCGGAGTCCAAATTTATTTCAGAAAAGCAATATGCCCAGCTAAGGAGGGAGGGAGAGAGGGTGGAAGAGAGAGACCTGTATTCCTCTGGACTTCTTTCCTACTAGGGACAGCCACACAAAGTTCTGGCCAGTGACGTGAATAAGATAGTGGTTAGGTGGAGTTCCAGTCAGGCACAACAGGCACATATCCCCTTTGTCCTGTTTGGAATTCAGATGCAATTCTAGAAGCAGAGCAGCCATCTTTAAGACCATGAGGAGACAGGTACCCCAAGGACAGGTGACAATTAGGAGAGAAGGTCTGAATCCCAAGGGAACACCAACCCTGGAGCCAACACAACAGCTATGCACTGCATTTTTTGAAGCCAAATCGAACTGTCACTGATGCAGATACGTATTAGTGGGAACTTGAGGATAAGAAGAAATAAGAGCTTTGATAATGTTTTTCCCTAAACTTATTAACTTGGCATACTTATAAAAATAAAAACAAACTACATAGTAACAGCTGAGTTTTCACATTTTTGGAAGGCAAGAGACTAACTGTCTGGTACTAAGAGAAATTAAGCTTTTAAGATGATATATCACTTTATTAAATAAAATTAACAAAATACCATATGAGGACTAGGAAATCCAATGCTCACTAATAAAAAATATTAACCATAGAATTTAATTATATTCCTTTTACCTTGGCAATTGACAAGATGGTTATTTTTATATAAATAATGTTTCCAAAATATTTGCTATTATCAAAAAATAGATGAATTTGAAAAATTCAAATCCCTCCCAAAGTTTGCATAAAAACCATCAACTTACAATGTGAAGACAATGTTTCCTATACCACAGCCAGCAACTCAGACCAGCCTTATTGTCTTTAGCACAAATTTTGAGTTACTGCGCAGTAAAGTTTTACTAAGCACTCAACAGGTGTTCTTTAAATCAGTCCTGGTCATTGTCAGGCTAAAGACACTGTGAGACTTGACCTTCACATTCTCACAGCCTTGCGGTTTTGCGCATTACATGCCCATAGCAAGTCTCCAACCCCGCACAGTGCACAGGGCTGAACCACATCTCAGTCTTCACAAGCACTCTGCCACATGCCAAGGAAGTCCTTCCACCATGGTCCTATCCAGCAAACTCCCACTGATTGTAGAAGACCCAGAACAAATGCCTTTCCTCTCGAATTAGGCTACCCTCTCTGCACTTTCATCACACCTTTTCAATAGCATGCTCTACATAGCATTAGAATGATCTCTTTATGTATACAGCCTTCTCTTACATGGCTATAAACCATTCAGGAAGCCTAGGCTTTTTTCATCTTTGTATCCTTACAGCCTATGAGAGACATAAAAAATTTTGATGAATATTAGCTGAATAAAAAAATGAATGATTCGATGAATACATGATGGCCTTCACTATTGCCAATAGCATAGGAAAATGCATCAGAATTTAAGGTATGACTCAGTTATACACAAAGCTAGTTGACTATAAATAGATTTTTAAAGAAAATAAAGGATTGTTTTGGTCACCATGTGACCTGGAAGTCTTTCAATCGTGGATATTAAGGCCACCTTACATATAAAAAGCACTTTAGCATTTGTTTGCACATACATTGTATGATTAAGTTATAGCATCCTGATGAGGTGCATACTATATGGCAATGTGGTATATCAGGGATAACAAATTAGAAATCTGATTACCCAAGTTCAAGTCACAGCCTGGCTACTTCCAAGACACCACACAGCAATTGCCTTTCCACCTACCTTGTAGGCTGTTATGAGGATAAAATTTCTTTACTGCTGTCCCCTGAGCCAGTCAGAGCCCAGTATATGGCACCTAAGAGGCATGCATATGTCACTGAATGAATGACCCAGAGAAGACCCAGTGTCTGGACTTGAAGACCACGCCTTTTCCCACCACACTCTGTCAGGCTTATAATACTTCTTTACAAAATACCACTTTTCTACAAATTCAGTTTAAAAATATTGGCCACTGGGTTCTCTTCTCAGTACAGTGTTTTCCTGAGAGACTACATGCCAGTTGTTGCCTTGACAATTCCACTTGCTTAGGTTCAAGTTGATAATTGATTTAAAAGGAAAGGAGGAGAAACAAACACACAATTGTTCTACAATTAGCAGTTACATTTACAAAAAAACTTTGTTGAAAACAGGCCAGTCTTCATTACACTTTGTTTTATCCAGAATGGAACTGCATTTCTTGTTAGTCCAGACAGGTCAACCTAAAATGGTTAGCAAGAGCAGAGGTCCCCAACCTCCCAGGCCATGGACCTGTACTCATCCATAGCCTGTTAGGAACCAGGCCACACAGCAGGAGATTAGAGGTAGGTGAGCAAGTTAGCAAAGCTTCATCTGTATTTACAGTCATGCTCCATTGCCGGCATTGATGCCTGAACTCCGCCTCTCATCAGATCAGCAGTGGCATTAGATTCGCATGCCACTGTGCACTATGGACTGTGCATGTGAGAGACCTAGTTTGCACACTCCTTTGAAAATCTAATGCCTGATGATCTGAGGTGGAACTGAGGCAGTGATGTTAGCACTGGGGAGCAGCTGCAAATACAGATTAACATTAGCAGAGAGGTTTGACTGCACAGAGACCATAATAAATCAATTGATTGCAGACTCATATCAAAACCCTATCAATGAGTGGTAAGTGACAAGTAAGCTCCATCTGGCACTTGAATCAGCTTGAAACCATCTCCTCCTCTCCCCCACCATGGTCTATGGAAAAATTGTCTTCCATGAAACTGGTTCCTGGTGCCAAAAAAGGTTGGGGACCACTGAGCTAGAGAAGCAAGATGATAGGCTCACAGTTATGCCTAGAAACCAACTACTTAACCTATGCATTTTCATGATGCAAATTTAAAAAGCATCCATATTCCAATTAATGTTTCTCTTCACAGGTGATCAGCTGGTTCTGAAGTGGCAACACCACCAGTAGCATCTTGCCCTGGAAAATGTAAATTGATGATCCAGGACTTACTAGTACATATCCATAAAATAAATGTTTACATACAGACAATAAATTTGCATACAATCATTTTTTATTACAGGGATGCCTCGGAATTCAAACTTAATCCATCTCAGAACCCTGTTCTAGTTCCAAAATGTTCGAGTTTCAGAACAAGTGGGAGTTCGGATAAACCCTATGGGCCTTACAGTCAATATGTCTCACGCAAACAACATGTTGGTGTTTGGAGTCCAAAGCAGCATTCGGATTCCAAGGCAAAATTTGCTTGATTTTTTGGTTCAGATTCTAAGTTGTTCAAGTTTTGGGGCATTTGGATTCCAAGGTATCACTGTAGTTTAACAAATGTCTTCCTCCATATATAAAAGCACTATAAAGAATATTAAGAAAAGTATCTTTCAACTTTTTATCTCCTTCCTTTAATTTTCTGTTTTGCTATCCCCTGTGTGGGTGGGTTCCATTTTGAAACTGTTTCTATGTTTTATGGCACTGAAATAAAGATAAAGAACTTTCATACACATCAGTAACCAAGGCACATTTTCTAGTCATCTTCATGGTTAACAAGTAAAATGATAGGCAGCAAAGTAGAAAGAAAGAGCATATAGAAATAAGCAGAACTCAAACTGAATGGAAATTTAACTTCTCTAGCTGATAGTACTCACACACACATATTTCATTCAGGACCATACATTTACAAAATTCGATTAACTGAAACTGTATATGGAGAATTATATTACAAATACTGATTTCATTTTAGTATAAAATGCTAAAGAAAAAACATTGCTACTGAATTAAAGGGGTAAATGGAATATCAGCACATTAATACAGAATATGCAATTTCTTCTCCAAGCAATATTTATATTTATTTTATGAGAATACAATTAGAATGTTAAGGGATCTCTAAGCATTGTCCAATTGTGACCAGATTACAATCTGCTAACCTATTAAAGATGCTGAAGATATTGTCCCTGGTGATAAGACAGTGTCCTCTGTTAAAACAATGATAATTTTTATCTATGCTTGTCACCCAGTAAACTAGATAGGCTATTGATTTAGGATAGACAGCCAAATACTCAAACAACAAATGTATGGGGAATAAATTCAGTCATTAATAGAAGGCAAAGACAACTCAGCTTTGTGTAGCTGATTGTCAATTAGCCAATGATGTAAAAATAATGTATAAAACCTCTGGAACAAGAATTTTTTAAGTTTCTTACTTTTACTGAATCTTCTCAGAAATATGGCAAAAAATACTTACCTTATCACTGCAAAAATAAATATATACATTAAAAAAGATATACTGGATACTACTAAGCAAAGTAAGAGAAATAGGTTTTCAAATAACAATTTGGCTGGGAAAAAATGAAACCAATTTTTGAACATGAATTCTTATGTGCCCAAGTATTATATCTCACAGGTAAGAACAAGGGCATTTTTCCTTTCCAAAGTATTAGAGATAAAAAAACATTTCATTTTGAATTTTTTTAAATATATGTGAGCCTAACACTTCAGATTACTTTTAAATTGGGGGTGGGGGTATTCTTTTTGATAAAGTCAAGTCACATATGCCAGGAGATGAGCTTGCAATGCAAAAAGCCTTCTTTCAGCCAATAAAGCAGGCTATCTTAGAATTGTCTATTACATGGAAAAACCAGTGAACCTAATCAAGTGAGGTTATCAGAGTTTCTTTAATCGAATCTACAGTCCCACCCACATTGTCTTCTCATCAATATTCCTCAAGGCTTCCTCTTCTCCAATTACAAAGAACCAGATAACCCTGTGACTGATGGGTGATATTCACAAGCTTGCTTTCTACTGTTTAGAACAGAGTGAACATATCCAAGGGAGCTATTTCAATTACTGAATAAATGCAAAAGGATTAAGTGTGAAATTTAATAGAACAGGACTTAGCAACATTCCCAACCTCATCATCAAGTAAACAAGCAATTTTTGAGAAAAATATGCTAGAGAAGACAAATGTTATAAAAGATATATAGAGACAGCATTCACATTTCAGGGTTATTTTAAAAAATAAATATAATTAAAAACTTGAGCAATATCTAATACTCCATGGTCCATTATTTAGGCAAGTACAGAGCAGAAAGGTCTCTACCCTCACACAGTTCCTTTGCAGAGTTCACCTCTCCAGACCTTGGCCCGTGTGTGGCTGCCTCCAACAAACCTATCTTGTCCCTTCTGCTAATTCATGTGTACCATTATCTTCATTCCCAGCTTCCTAGTTCATCTATTTCAAGATGCCATTCCCAACTTTCATAAGTCTCTAAATTTCAAAGCCATTAAATTTCCCAGGGCTAAAATTTTCAACAAATATTTTCTAAATTCAATAAAAGGGGGGCTTGGCCTCAGTAATCAAAACAGCTTGGTACTGGCAGAAAAACAGGCACATGGACCAATGGAATAGAATTGAAAACCCAGAAATAAACCCACAAATTTATGGACAGATTATTTTTGATAAAGGATCAAAAAATATACTGTGGGGAAAAGAAAGCCTCTTTAGTAAATGGTGCTGGGAAAACTGGAAAACCACATGCAAAAGG
>PVKE010004006.1:0-10000 GCA_004027555.1 Craseonycteris thonglongyai
CTCTTTATTATGTAATGCAGCAAAAGGAACTGGTTCTGAGGTGAGGGAGGCTGCACTTCCCTCTGCTCCCCACATTTGCCCCTCCATGCACCTAAACACAACTCGGTACATTATATGAAACTCAGAGTTGTCCAATCCTATGCCTGACCCACGCTGTGCTCACTGCCTGGAAGGCCTTCTGCTCCTTAGCCACTTTCAGGACCCACAGTGCCTGGCTCAGATACTACTTGCTCCAGGAAGCCTGGAAATTAATTTGCAAAGGAGATTCATTATAGCCAGATCCCCTCATGGGAACTATCAGTCTCTTGGCTCTCACTGCTCCCCTAGTGCTCTGCTTTTGCCTTCTAGAGCACTTACCCACCTTGCAGTGGGTTAATTTGTAAACTCACCTGATATGCAGTGGAAATTCCAGGACCTCCTTAAGGAGGAGTTATCGCAGGAGTAAGCTAGCATGGGAGCTTGGAGGCCGGAGCTGCGTCTGCTTCATACTTTATATGAAAAGACATCATCAATCTCATTATGAATTTGGAGGTTTTGCGGGAGCTCCATGTGGCACCTTTTTCTTCAGCAATCACCTCTCAGTTCTGCTGTCTTCTTGTGTAAGGACTCAGAGCCCAGGCTGTGCAATCAGCCCTCTGTCCTTTCTCAATTGTGTTGACCTCCTAGTTGTGCAGTGATCGGTGAGTGACTTCTCACAAGGTTGCTGTGAAGACTACCTTAATGCTTGTAAGGAGCTACCAAGAGGGTCTGCCACCCGTAGCCTTAAGTTAGTTCATATGGTCACAGTCTTCTGGAGGGCGGAGGCCTTCTTGGTTCTCTTCTGCACTCGCCTCTGCCCAGCCCCTCTCCCGTGACCTTGCTTATAAGAGAGGCTGGTCAAGGCTGTTGAAGTAGAATTTGGCATCTGGAGGGATTTGGGAGGAGGCTGGGAGAAGCAGATTGTCATACGGTGGCAAAATCCTATCACAGCCATAAGAATCCTGAGGCAATTCATATCACGGCCTTTTCGGGCTTCAGGGGCAAAAAGATTGGGGTGAGGGGGCAGTAGAGCTCAGACTGACCATTTGCAATCATGTCAAATAAGTGATCTTGGAAGGAAAATAAAATGTCTACCTTAGTCCATCGAATTTGTTTGGTGATTAACAAATTCGTATTGCTGATGAGGTATTGCTTAAGGCATTCTTGACTTTGCTGCTATGAACCCATACTCACCTCTTTGTTCCTTTCTGAAAATGGCTACTTACATATACATCTTTCACATGCATGGGGATCACCCAGGATCTTGGTCAAATGCAGATTCTGATTCAGTAGGTCTGGATGGAGCATGAAATTTCTTTCTTTCTTTCTTTCTTTCTTTCTTTCTTTCTTTCCTTCCTTTTTTCTTTCTCTCTCTCTCTGTCTCTTCCTCCCTCCCTCCCTCCCTCCCTCTCTTCCTTCCTTCCTTCCTTCCTTCCTTCCTTCCTTCCTTCCTTCTCTCTCTCTTTCTCTCTCTCTCTCTCTTTCTTTCATTCTAGATTTATTTTATTGTTTGAGAGAAGGTGTGTGTGTGTGTGTGTGGAGGGGGGCATGCAGAGCAGTCTCCATAGTTGTACATCATTAGTTGTGACGTGGTTTCACTCCACACGGGTGGATGAGAGACTGTGAGGGGCAGGAACAAAACCGGGGCCTCCCACATGGCGGGTGATAACCTTCTCCACTGAGACATACTAGTGCTTATCAGTTGCACCACAGTTCAGTACATGGGGTTGCACGGGCCAGGGCCAGCAAGAGATTCTTTATTTCTAACAAAGTCCCAGCTGGTCCTGACACTGTTGGTCCGTGGCACACTTTGAGTAGCAAGGATATACAACATGGGTAGAGAGGGGGAAAATGCACACAACTTCTCCTTAGATCATTGCAAAATGACAGACGCTCAGTCCTAAGAAAGGCCATTCTAACTTGAAGTGTTTTAAGGTATGTGTGGCTATGATAGAGTTTCTCCACAAAGAATGTCCTTAGTCTCCCTCTTCCAGATGACAACAGAGTGGCCATTTATGACTACTTTACAATTTGGAAAGAAAATAAAAATTATTTATCCAAACCTGAGACAAATTAATCTCAACAAGATGAACAAAAGCACTTCAACATGCAGGGACAATCTGAAGGTTCAAATTAGGTGAATATGAAAAATGGACAAAAAGGGTTAAGTTATATTTCTTTAAGAGTTCGCCATGGACTGCTGTATCAGAATCATCTGGTATGTTTGTTCAAGTGCTGGCTCCTGGATCCTACTCCAGATATAATAAATCACAATCATTATTGGGGGGGGGCTGAGAATCTGAATCTTTAATAAGGAAGTACCTATCCAAGCAATCGTTACACACATTAAAATGTAAGGAGCACAAGTTTAGAGATCTTTGAGGTCTCTGATGAGAATGTGTATCATTTGATGATCACAATGCATCAAATTGATAATGATATAAGTGCTGGTAACACCAATCCTTATTTTGCCTTAAAATATTCTGTGATTTAAACCTTGGTTTCTTACCTAAACCTTGAAGGAATCTTTGGGTTCATGTACATGTCCTGAAGCCACTGGTGATATGGTCTAAGCCTTGGTGCTTTGTGTTGACATTCAATAAATACTACTAGTATGTGTATAACATAACGAGGTCAATGTTATTTTTACAATTACTGTGCATAACGGAGCATTTAGTACTTTCCTCCTCTATATAGCAAATGTAGATTAGAGTCAACTAGATGAAGAAAATTTCCACTAAAATCTACAGTGATCTACTTGGAAATATTTCCTTCCCCAAATCCATGGAAAAATAAGAGCACCTAACAGAGAAAGGAAAATTATATTCATGATATGACTAGAATGAATAGCATCCTTGATAAGTGACTTTTGGGGGAGAACAATAGCCATTTGGGGGTCTTTTTCAGACTGGAAAAGTTGTAGTCTCTCCAGCACTCACACTACTGAGCTACAATTGTATGTATAATTGTGTGCTATCTTAAAGGCATTTTCTGTGTAGTTTTGATCAGAGAACAGCAGAAGTTTACCAGAACCAAAAATACTTTTCTTCACATTGTTTAGAGAACTGTCATGCTTTTCATCCATTATTTAGAAAATGAAAAGCTAATGCCATGTAATCACAATTTCCTGGGATTCTGAAAAACTATTAAAGAGGCACATTGATGCTTTGTGAATGGAAACACTGTAGCACGTTTTGGATTGGCTCTGTTGGGGGGGGGGGAGCGTTCTTGACACTCATATGCTCAAATCAGAGTTTTCAAAGGTTTCTTTTGTGTCCAAGACACCCAGACAGTCTGATTTCAACCATGCATGTGCTTCTGGGTGAATACAGATGGTAAATTTAATTTTTATTTAAGAGAGAAAAAGAAAACTTAAAGCCTGTATTAATTATAACAATACCTCAGGCTCGACAAATATTAGAACGTTATTTTTTGTGTATGTGTAAAATGTAACATTTTTGAAGTTGTGTTGTGAATTGAAGTGTTCTCCCTTTACAGATTTACTAAAAATACATGGATATACTCTATAAAATGAGCTCTTTTAGAAGCCGGGGTAAACAGGAGGTTTTGGGACTCCTTTAATATTTAAAGACAAAGTAACATGTTTGTGTTACTAGCTATATTAGATTGTATTTTGAAAGCATATTATTCTTCTCAGACCCAAGAGATAGCCTTCTCTACCTAGTATTTTCAAAAATATCTTCAGAGTCCTGAAGTAAAAGTCTCATTTGATTCCTGGGGAAATGGTTGTGTAGAAACAAAATCAGTTTGTGGAGTACTCCTGATAAGTGTAACAGCCAGTGTCCTTTATGGATGCGCCTTGCATACTGTGAGGGCTGTGCGAGGAAACCCAGTGTTAGACAGGCGTGATTAAACAATGTGGCATGGGAAGTGTGAAGTCCATGTTTTTGTGTAATGGGAAATGTTTTTGGTTCTCTGAATAGGAAGAGGTTCTTGAAACGAAAATGAAGATCAACTCCCTTCAAAGATCAAGGCCACAAAGCAGTCAGGTAGGAGAGACAGAGCTGCACCCAGCCTGCTATGCTCTGGGTGGGTAAGTTCATAAGAGCCTGAAACCAGGAAGAAATATTCCAACAAAAATAATATGTGTCACCCAGAAAAGGTCACGCAGGATAGCATTCCAGGCCAGGCACGTTCCCCAGCCACCCCTGGGAGGGTGAATCACAGGATATTAGAGTTTGTTGTATAGATCTCATTCTGGAGTTCAGTAATTCTCATAAATCCTTTTATGATCTTCAGAAATTCTGGTGTCAAAGATCCCCTTTATGGTATTCTGCATAAAAATGTGGACTTGGTTGATCTGACTTGAACAAGAAAAATTGTCTCAAAAGTATAAAACTTTACTAACCAATGTAATTCCAGTAAATTTCACAATAAAAAAATATGAAGCCTTTCTTACTGAACTGGATAGGGCCTGATTTGGTCTGGATGTGCTACCTGTGATTCTAGCATGTGCGAGAAACCTAATATGTTATCTTGAATTAAGCAGTCAAATTACCAGATTTTGGTTATGTAGGATTCACTATGATTTTGTGAAAAAGAAATGAATGACAAACTGAGAGCTGAGATTTTTCAAAAAAGACTGAGTACTCTAAGATAATTCATAAGAGATATTGATTGATATGTCTGATAGGTGTCACAGTAGGGTAGGTAGTTGGAGGTGAAAGAAGGAAAAAGGGGATGGGTCTGCTATAGCTTAATTCAAATCTCCTACAATGTCAACATTAATAGAACAGTATGTTGAGCAGCAATGCTCAGAAGAGAGACCTGTGACATCCTGTAATATTCTGTGACTAAAAAGCAAGGCTATATAGCAGAGGGTTAAAAGCACAGTCTCTGGAGGCCAATTACAAGATTTTAGATTCCAGCTCTGTCACTTCTTAGCTGTGTGGCAGGTTTCAGTTTCCTTACCTGCATAAAGATAGCAGCCATACCTATCTCTTAGGAAAGAGGAAATTACAGAAATTAAAATACCTAAACACTTTTCACAGTCCACATATTCCATTACATACTGTGTACTAATTTTTTTTGCAAATGATTAATTTATGTAAGCTATGCCAGTGACTGTGAGATCACCTATAATTGGAACTCACTACTCCCCAATCATGCCAGAAAAATGAAAATTTATTGTACAAAGGTTAAGAAAAACCCTGTCCTTGAGGATGTTACAAGACTATATGAAGAAATCTTAGCTCTCTGATATTATTGAATTTGACATATTATGGATTCAAATCTTACTGTTTAGGTGAGTATACTGGTAATCCATATTAACTGAAGGAAAATCAGACTATTACCTGGAACTAGTTTACATGTGAGCTGACAGTTCTTGTCCATCAGGGGGAAGTTCACTCATTAAAACCAAGGACAGGAATGAAAAGAATAAATAAAAACTGTAATTAAAAAAAATAATTAAAAAAAAAATTCACAGTTTCAATTAGTTTCCATTTCAATCAACCTTTTTCTAGAGGTACAACCACATAGCAGAACTGGTCGCTTTTCCTACCCTCTGGTAGATAGATGAGCAAGAGAAAGGAAAGAGGAAGCCAGGATGGCTCAGTGGGTTAAGCACCCACTTTGCAGCCCTTGGGTGTAGGAGGCCCCCAGCCCAGTTCCCACCCTGTGCAGCCCCTGCCCATCTGTGTGGGATGAAACTATGTGGAAAACTAATAACATACATCTATGGAGACTGCTCTGGGCCCTTCTCCTTCTCTCTCTCTCTCTCTCTCTGTCTATGTCAAAAACAATGTAATATCTGAGAGAGAGAGAGAGAGAGAGAGAGAGAGAGAGAGAGAGAGAGAGTGAGAGAGAGAGGAGAAAGCAAGTAGTACTGATCTGCAACTCAGTCCTAAAGCCAGGCAAATAAATGAGGCACCAGGATGTAGTCTAGGAAGCAAAATGGACCAAAGCTAAATTCACTGCAAGGAACAGAATTTAAATGCAATAGAACTAGCAACAATTAGTGAGACAATCAAGGCATCATATACATAGTACATATATGTTCATCAAAGAGTGTTTTATGTCTCCTGCTTCCTCCAAATATAGTAAAAGAAACAATATCTGTAAAAAAAATAAAAAAGAACAACAATGACTTTCTTAGGAAATAAATCCATCCTTAATTTCAGGATTTCTGCTATACATCTTGGCAAATCAGAAGGACTTTGCATCCAAACAAATGACCATATTTCATATGCCCGGAGTTGACATTTCGGCCTAGAATAGATGTGCTCCACTACCAAAATATGGAAACCATACTTAATAACAGAATGAAATTAAACATTTTAAAGTGAACCTTCTCTGGATTTTGGTGAAGCTGATGCTGCATGTTCAGGGATCATGCTGTGTATAGCAAGGAACTAAGGGACAGTTGGGGTCAAACATGCTACAATTTGTAATTCACCAGCCATGTATAGTGTAAAGATCAATGATCTCATTGTTGAAAGAGCCAAATGTAAATCCTAGTGTCTATTTTTTCTGTTATGTAGACTTGGGCATAGATATGTGAGAGAGTTTTGGAAAACTATGAAGGGCTAATAATTGAAGGCATAAAAAAATAATAAAGTCAAATCAGATCTGTACATTTGTCCACTATGTGGGACATGATGATACCATATATGACAAAGCACTTTTTGATGTATTGTCTCCCCATACGACCTTGCAAGAGTTGAATGAGATATTTTACACAAAGCACCTGAAGGATGCCTGGGCATCAGAGCAAGAACACAGCAAATAGAAGCTGTTACTATAATTTGATCCTCTAACAATCCTGTGCATTGGAGATTGTCATTTCCACATGCCAGATTTAAAAAACTGAGGCCTAAGAAAAATAAGTGATTTGTCCAAGGTCATGTTGAAATGTCAGAGCCTGAACTTGAGCTCATGTATGTTTTCTCCTCTTTCAGTGTGTGTTGCTAGACACTATTCACAATAAACACAACAGTATTATAAAGGAGAGATTTTTTTCCCCCCAAGTCAGATGCCCTTATCATTGGCTTTCCCACCCTCTGGTCTTGCAGTTTCATGGATCCCAACCACGCTGTCAGTGCATCAGTATAGAGCAGAGGTTTTTTTCTTTCTTTCTCTATCTTTATTGAGAAAGAATTAACATATAATATTGTGTAAGTTTAAGGTGTGAGCAGAGGTTCTTAACCTTTGCTGCACATAAGAATGTCCTGGTGAGCTGTCAAAAGTACTGAGGCTCAGATTCCAAACTGGTCTAATTAAATTGGAATGTCCTGTAAGAGATTTGTTCCTCTTCTACTTTATCCACAGTGAGAAAGTGTGAAGCTAAAACTCAAAGCCGATTTCTTCAACTCCAGATGCAGTGTTTCTGCTGCCACAAGTCTATCCTATCAGCCTCAAGCAGTGAGACCCAGTTACAAGTGGGCACCAATTACATTATTAAAAACCACAAGACAGGGCTGCTGGGATAGCTCAACAGGTTGAGCACTTGCCTTGCAATCTCGAGGTTCGGGGATCGAATCCTGGCCCGGGTCTGTGCAAATCCACATGCTGAATTCGGCTTGCAACTGGTGACTGCCAGGATGGTGGTGAAGGTTCTAGCTGCCCATGAGGGAGGCTCCTAGTTTCATTCCACCCCAGGAGACCCCACATCCACCTGTGTAGGATGAAATATGTCAAAAAACTAATGATGGCAACAATTGAGACTGTTCTGGGCCCTCTCCCTTTCTCTGTCTTTCTCTCTTACCTTCTCTTAAATAATAAAATAAATCTTAAAAACAAACAAACAAAATAAAACCAACAACAAAAAAGCCATAAGACTTTATCATAAAAGATGAATGATAGACAATCAAAGATGTGGATTGCCAGGAAAATGTAAAGAGTTTAGGGGACGAGTTACTTGAGGAAGAGTCAAGCTAGAGAGAATAAAGAAATGTATATGGACTGGTTCACTTTTCCAGGTGGGATAAATGTGCCAGCATGAAGCACCCCCACTAAACTGAATATAAGTAAAGAAATGGCCCGTAGAGCTCTGCTTGACTGTACTGTCTCTGTGGAAACTGGGGAATGGAATTAACTGGCATAGCAAGCAGTTGTCAGGTAAAACTTCCTTGATGATAATTACTGTTGCACAGAGATGTGTGCCTCTGAGGCTGAGAACAGTTTGGTAAAAATTTTGTGCTGAATAAGAGTGTAATATGAAGCAGAGAATAAATCTAAATTAGAATCTCTGATAAAATTCTTTAACCAAAATGTTTTGTTAGTCAAGATAATGGATATTTCCTTAGCTCCAAATTTACCTATGAGAAAATGACATATCGCTACTGTCAAGTAATCCTGAAAAGTAGAGGCCAGATTCTCTAGATAACCATAAAATATGGAGGTCTCTTTTTGTTATCTTCCAACGACAATAAGCCTCTCCTTATCCCTTATGCCCAAATGTAATAGGCCCTGCACCTCATGGGCAGTGGGATCAGAACCACTGCCTAGGCTACCTGGAAGCCCAGATCAGAACAGCCAAGGAAATTCTGGATATTAAGAGGCAAATCTTCCAGATATCCTAACCACTAATGCTAGCATGATTATTATCTACTCTCAGGGCTGATATTAGAGGAAGAATCTTCCTCCCCAATATAATTCCTCCTCCAGATGTGGTACAAGTTCTCAAAAAATTTTTCAAGTGGGTAAAGTGCAACTTAAGTTTCTGTTTAAATTCATTTCTTTCTTTCCTTTGCAAATAAGAAAACACTCTGTAAACTCATGGATTTGTTTTTTTGACCCTTGCCAGATTTCAGATGGGTGGGCTCTTTTTCTGGTTGATGTCCAACTCCAGCATGGCATCTGGGATCTGTAAGTTTCTCTGTCTTGGGTTAACCATTGCCTTTTATGTGGAATGCTGTCCTTACGAAATCAGTCCAAGAAATCCTAAAAAAAGAAAAAAAGAAAAAGAAAAAAAAATGATGGGCATGGCATTCCCACTTTGGGGGATAAAGACCAGACGAACAAAAGTTTTAGGCAGACGACAATAGATCCTGTCAATTAGACTAGGTGAAGCTAAAGCAAGAGAATGCTCTACTGAGGAAGATGGAACATGATAAGGGAAAGAAAACGAGGCTGAAGGAACACAAGTACAATGGGAGTGACATTGATTGTGCTGAAAGACCTCTAAGAGCACGTGTGCCAGTCTGAGCAAAGCCCTGAAAAAGAGCAAGGACACAAAGCCTTCTCTTGCTCACCCTAGGATCACAAATAACCAGAACTCTGAGGCAAAACTCTCATTAAATCTAGTAGGATTCCACCAAATACAAGATTGGGAACGTTTCCTTTGTAATCAAGGGAACATCCTTATCTGATCATATCTTAAGTGGCAAGACGGAGTCAGTGCCTCTTTTAAGTGCCTTACCAGAAGAAAGGAAAAATAGGCATACCTAAAACACACTCTTGTTTTAAAAGTTTTATCACAAACGGCAAGATGGAAAATATCAATTCAGAGAACATTGCATTTCCCGCTAGTGTCACTAGGAGGCTGTTTGTTTATGCCAAGAGAGGTCTGAGGTATATGGCTGTGCAGATCACATCATTTGTAGTGATTCATTAGTTAAGAAATAAAGCATGATGGGTGGGTGTGGTTACCACAGCGTAATCACACCCCTAGGGTGAGACTATACTACACACAACCAAATTCCCCCCAGGGGTGTGATTAGCTCATAAAACCCTGTCTCTTAGAACTGCCAGGCTCTTTAATGTCATTTATTTAGTAAAAAGGAGTGGGCCAGTCAAGTTCGTTCTGTAGAGTGTGGTTGTCACTGAAGCCAGTCTTCCTGAAAATTAGGACAAACAAACCTCCCCCCCTCACCAAGGATCTGTTATCAGCTACTAAATACTACTTCCTGCTGAGTTTTGAAATTACGCTCATGCAAACCAAAATAGCACCAAAGCCTCACTTGTCTTTGTGAACTTTTGTGTTCAGATTCAACAATCATTTAGACAGACCAGTGGGAAA
>PVKE010004006.1:15000-67609 GCA_004027555.1 Craseonycteris thonglongyai
CAATGGTCAGAGGTGGAAGACGTTTGCCAGCCCCCAGCACCGACGGGGAAGTCCAGAGTCGGGCCCTGCGGGTCTCGTGTGGGAAGGGGCGGCGGGGCGGTCGGGCCAGGCGGGCAGATGGGTGGAGGGCAGGTTAGTACCCCCGGGAGCGGGGTGGACGTCGTGGGGGTCTCCTCCCCGGGCTCGCTTTACGGCTCCGAGTGCACCTGCTCTGGGGCTGGCGTCCCACCCCAACCCCATCACCGAGGCGGAGGGACCACGCGGCCCGGAGAGAAGAGAGGGGCAGCGAAAGCAGAGCAGCTGCGGGCGGTGCCGGGCAGAGGCATAGCTCAGGCCGGAGCCGCCCCGCAGCGGTCTGGGGACGCTTCGCTGACTGGATGGAGATGGATGGAGGCGCCTCGAGCCCCCGGCGTCGTGTCAGACCCGAGGCGATTACTGTCCCGCCAGGACGGACGCGCGGGTCGCCACCCTGACCCCCGCGCGCGGCCCGCGGGCGGCCTGCGCCCCCGCGGCTAGTCGCTGTCGCCCACACAGTCACCCGACGTGACATACATGACTCCTGGGCACTTAGCTACATGTGCTTTACCGCCCGAACCCGCGAGAAGCCTTTGCTGCGTTTAGCCAAAGTACGTTTTTCTTTAGGGGGAAAAAAGCGTTAAAACTGCAACTTTTGGTCCCCAGTCTTGTCCACGGTTAGCTGGCGTCCTGGTGTATCTTGGAAGTCGTCGTGGTGAGACAAAACCGGCCCCTTTGGCGAAGGCTGGTTTCTCCCTGCTGATGCCTCGGGCTGTGGTCGCGCAGTTCCAGGTCTTCCGGGCTTTCCAAGGAGACCTGTGCACCTGGAGCTCCAGGCAGTGCCTCACCTCCGGAATCCATTCCCCTGAACTCTCCTTGGAGGGGGCAGAAGGAAGAGAAACTCTCACGGGTGCGACCTCCTGCTGGGCCCGGAGCTGTGCCAAGGTACAGCTGCCGAGGGGGTGGGGCAGGCCAGCGGGTCAGAGCAGCCTGGCGCCCGGCTTGAGCTCGCCGTTGACCCCAAGGGTGGGGGGCAGGCTCCGGAAGTGCTCATGCTGGCGCCACGCGCTGCCGATCTCCAGGCGCCAAGACAGGAGGGAGTCGATGGTGGGGAAGGGACGGGAATGATTCCGAAGATTCCAGGGGACCACCAGGCTAGGTCTGTGTCCTGTCCTGCGTGGAGCTCTGCTCTCAGAGGCTTCCTCTGGATGGACCGTGGGGTGGGAGTGGGGAGATGCCACTGACTTCCAGTCGGTCATCTCCCGCCTGGTTATGCCCAGCTGGTGGTGAATCAGAGGATCAGGACAGCACCTCAGAGCTTTAGAGACAGAAGGGCTCTTAGAGGTCAGGTGGTCACAGTGACCTCGGTGTATGCAGGTGAGGCCGGTCTCATCCACCCATCCAGCTGTGGCCTCCTGACCTTTCCTGATTTGTCCACCTGCGGAGGAATATGTGGGGAGCTAAGACTGGACCGGGCCAGAATAAGCTCTGCTAAGGTTAGGCCCTATGGCCTAACCTAGGCTGTCCTTGCTCAAGAGTGATGAGAAGTGGAAATCACAGGAACAACTTAAAGCAGCTGTTATTTAAAAAAGGAGGAGCAGGAGGAGGAGAAGAGGAAACAGCAGCAACAATAACAACAGTAATCTCTGATTTCAAAACTTTGGGACCAGGTTTTCTGATAATACATTTTCTTTCCACTAAAAACGATTGTTTAAATGTCCAGATATCTGGAGTATGGTTTTCACACGGTCACTGTCAATGTCATTGGAGGGAGGCCCAAACTTGTATCTCTTTGATTAGGGTTCCTATCCCATCCATTCGTATACTAGCCATTAGTCATTCTTTAATTAATTCCACAGATCCGTTGTGGAGAGATAATTCCATATCAGACACAAGAGAAACAAAAACCACTGTACTCATGGAACTTGCAATTTCCTTGGAGGAAAAATCGGGTGTAGTGGATACCGAAGGGTTTCAGATGCTACTTGGTGATGGCACCACAAGACTCAGATTGAGACTAGATTTGCCACTGTCTGACTCTGGGACCTAGGTGGGTATTGAATACGTCTGGGCCTCAGTTTCTTCATATGGGAAATGAATATATTTGGACATATGCTTTGGAAGTCTCCCTAAGTTCTCCGGGTGCTCTAAAACATGTAAGTAATATTCACAGCCCAGATACCAGTGAGCATCAAAGTGCCTATACAGGCCAGGGGAAGACATTCGTTTCTAACCATCTCAATGTATTTGAAATCACGGAGGACAAAGCACAGGGAAGGAGTGAAACACGCACTAGATTAGGAATCTGGCTGTTGTTGACTGTAAAATGAGTTGGTTTATTTAATCTTTCCAAATCTGTGTTCTTACCTATACAATGGGAATAATAATGCCTGCTCTAGTCACTTGACAAAGTAGTTGGGAGGATCAACTTTGATAATGCATGTAAATGTGTTTTGAAAACTAACGAACATCATGGAATTGAAGGATACAGACCAGGCTCCACTGTGTGGAAGGTACCCCATGACGACTTCCTAGAAGTGGGGCTGTCTGCTGGCTCTTCAGGAATGGGAGGACACTGAGTCTTGGGGAGCAGCTGTCCACAACTAAAGTGGCTTACCACTTGCTGTGTTACTGCCATGCTAGGACAGTCTCATTGATTTTCAGTGTCTATCTGTGGATATTTAAGGGAAGATTAAAAAAACAACAACATATACAGGCAAAGTTCTGGATCTAGTGCATACATCAGAAATACTTGATTCAGTAAGCTTCCCTGAATTTTAAGGATGCTGCCATTGGAAGTTCCCTTGAACATTTCCTTGAAAACAAGATTATATTATTGATTGGAAAGAAATTGAGAAAAGTGAGAAATTCTTTTGAAGTTTTAGACTGACCCTCCCTTCTGAAGAAATACATGTTTTATTCTTAGGAGGAAAAACAATAACAACCACAACAATTCTTTTCATAATATATTCTTTGCTAAGAACTTTGTTAGCTCACTGGGAGAGGTGAAGTGAATTTTAAAAGAAACTATATTTTCTTTGGGGACATGGAAGAAGAAAATCACAAGAGGTTCTAAGAGGAAAGACTTTGACTCTTTAGAGAAAGAATGCACCTCAGAGAGGGAAATCTTGGAAGGGAGAGAAGCGGAGGAGGGCGAGGGTGCAACCCCCAGAAGGAGCAGGTCCAGCTTTTTTCTGATGGTCAGAATGTTGATAAAGTAGCTTGTTAGCAAGCTATTTGTTCCTTGTGGCTTATGGAAATCTTCAAGCAGTTTCTCAATTAAGGGAGCTGTCTTTCCCTTCATTCTCTTAACATTTGTGTTAAATGTTAACAACTTGATGCTATCTGTTATGGTGCCATTCTCACAGAACGTTGATTGAACTGTTTTTTATTTTTTATTTCTATTATGAGGTTGGCACATTTGCAGATTTATGCATTTTTGTTATTAAATTCTTTCTCTCATTAAGCGTAAGCTCTTATTGACATTGACCTCCTGCCCTGGTCCCCAATACTTTTCCATATTTAATATTGAAACATTTTTCTCAGTGCTCCTCTTGGCTTTGTTGTCATTCATTTGATGGCTGTCCCTAATGGCCTATGCTGTTTGCTCTGTTCTTGAACTTGGTGGGGTCACACAGTCTTAAACAGTGATGTCCTCTGAACGTTCACCCTTGTTGTTCAGCTAAGTTGCCCTCTGTCACAAGCTCTGCCCTTTTCTCTGCTCCTAACTACCAACTGCTTCTAATAGTTTAAGCAAACACCTTCCCTCCTGGTGCCCCAGGCCCCCTGAGCCTTTTGGGTTTTGTTTAGCTGAGCTGCTAATGTTCTGCCTGGCCCACCGGGCAGGCTTGGCCTCCCTGACCTGATACATCGCAGCTCTTCTCCTTGGAGCGCCTGCCTTGTCCGGCGCCCCCCTGGGCCAAAGGCCAGCGTCCAGGCAGGGTTGACCAGCTGCTTGAAGTGACCACAAAAGACACCAAAAGACAACTTCAGCTTGGAGCAAGCAAATGAATGTATTCATTTATCCCCAGCCCCCAACCTATCCACAAACTCAACCTACTGCCTGGCTTGAAATGAGACAAAGGGGAATATTGGGAAGAGGGGTAGGAGAGGCCCCTCGCCCACCAGAAACCTTAGCTCCCTTCTTGGGGGCGTCTGTTCAGTTTCACAACACTTACACGACCAATTTCCAGAATTGAAGTTGCCTGGTGTTTTGATTCTTCCTTTGCCTGTGCATTTGTGCCCTGAAGGTCCCTTCCAAATGGATACTAATTGTGGGGGCTGCACGCTGCTGGCTGCTCCAATGCCCCCAGGGCCCCGAGGACCTGCTTCTCAAAGCCTTAATTGACAAGGACCTGTCTGTATTTAGGAGCAGCTGGTCCAGAACGTTGGCACATCAGTGCAATCTTAACACAGCATCCCTAGCCCCAAGGAGGATGAGGGTAAATGTGGTTAAAATGAAGGAAGATTTATAGCCAGCCCCTTGGGTAATACGACAGAAGACAGCTCAGAAGATTTTCCCCAACGAGGGGGGTTCATTCATCAGCTCCCGGGCCTGGTAACCGGGTAAGAGGCGCGCTCCAGCTATTATTAGTATTGGGGGAGGGGAGGAGGCCCGCTTACAACAATTAGGCAGGTGACAATATTCCACTATAATGCATCGCTCCCAAAACCCGACCGAGGTTTCGCAGAAGATCACGACTGTCTCCAGCTTCCGCGGGCCTCGGCGCCGGGTGCCCCCTCCCGGGTCTGGTTCTGGGTTAATAGTGGCGCCGCCGGCGGGCCGGGGA
Organism: Craseonycteris thonglongyai; assembly: GCA_004027555.1. Classification (NCBI taxonomy): domain Eukaryota; kingdom Metazoa; phylum Chordata; class Mammalia; order Chiroptera; family Craseonycteridae; genus Craseonycteris; species Craseonycteris thonglongyai. The sequence continues at coordinate 19,806 of PVKE010004006.1, forward strand.
GAGCAGAGTGCACTCTGGCTGCCCTGTCCCGGAACACCAAGGCTTTCAGTGGCCGCTCCGACTGTTTGTTAGGGTATCTTAAAGCCCCCAATGGCCCGTGGCAGGAGCAGTTGCGGAGACCAGTTTCTCCTTCATGGGCAGGGGCCGGCTCTCCCGGCTGCTCGGCTTCCCAGCTCCCGGTCCACGTTGGGTGTCTGAGCGCTTTTCTGAAACCTGCTAGCTCCGTAGATACAGCCATTCAACGGGTTACAAAAAAGGTTTATTATGGGAACCCGGTTTTGTTACGATGTGTGGGAAATACTTTGATGTCCGCCCAGTTCGCACGTGTGAACAGGGATAATGGCTTTGGGGATCTTCATTGAAATTTGAAGTTTTAAAGCAGAAATTCCCGAACTTTTGCCTGTTTTTCTCAACTTTTTCTTTTTCTTTTTTTATTCCTTCAGGAACAATGCCAACATTGAAGCCCTCGGTTGGAGTCTGCACAGTTGGAGATCTTTGGTGCCATTTTAGACATCTTTGGATTTCATCAATCAAACTGACTGCAATTTTCCATAAAAACCCTGAATTTGGGTCAGAAAGTGGCCAAAGTAGATAAAGATCATTCGAGCTGTCTTATAAGATGATAAATAGATAGCCTTTCAGGCAGACAATGCCAAAGTGCAGTTTTGTGATTCCCGCCCGTGGGTTCTGAATGCAGTGCGTCGAAACGCTTTATACATGTTTTCCCATGGTTTAGAAGGTGTCTTTACATACTCGTCAATAGTAGCCTGACCTTTTCCCTCCCGAGTTGCTAAGTCTGTTGCCTTGGGTGTGTGTGTGTGTGTGTGTGTTTTCAAAACACACAAGAAAAGAATTTTTTCTTCTATTGCTCAAATCAATAGACTATGGGTCTGATCTGGATAATTCTTAGCAAATAGACTAGTTGCAGAAGCCTATGAGTTGGTGTAAAAATTTCATTTGCTCACTGGTTGCTCATGAGACACGTTAGGCACTATTTTAGGTACCATGTTGGGATGTAAATTTATTTTCTTAACAACAACAACAACAACATCCACTGGCACTGTGTCCTTTCTGTTCTTGAACTTGACAAATGGTCTTTTGTATAAAGTGAATAAAAGGAAAACCTAAAACTGCAAAGAGAAACCCTTAAAAGGTATTTAGCTCACTTCCTTCAGAGACCTTTCAAGATGTTAGCTGAAATAATTTCTAAGTGAATAAGAATATTTTAATTTTCCTCTTCATTATTAAAAAAATACCTGTTTATTCAGCATAATGGTATGTCATTTCCTATTTACTGACAATCTCAGTTTGATTCCCCCCCTTTTTAAAAATCTTCTTGACCCTTCCCCTCAAAATGTTTTTATTTTGATAATCCCTTCACTTAACACTTGTAGTTAAACAACTACTTAAAAAGGTTCTTGAAGAATAGTACTGGTTTGCCTTGTTTGCCATTGTTGGCTGCTTATGAATTATCTGACATGTCCTTATGAACTCAAAGATCTTGTGGGTTCATACTCAAGTACAAAACAAATACGTTTATATTTTTAGATATAGCAGACTCTCAGTTGACTGGCACCCACGAGGCTTGGTAGATGCTGGATAAATGTAAGTACACTCTCAGTCAACTGGAGCTTGAGCAATGAGCACTCTTTCTTGAGTTCCTGTTGACGGAGAGTGTACTGTATAATAATTTTTTCCCTGTATCCATCACATAAGCATCTATCTATTGCACTTTGTTTTCTATACTTGCTAACTAAATATTAAATATATGTTACAAAGTATCTGTGGAAGGGAATATGGTACAATGGGACTTAATTATTGTTAATTTACTTTATTAGTTTTGAATGAGGTACATAGCTGTGGCTACAGTTATTTAAGCACTCTTTATTAGCTAAAATATCTTGCAATTTTTGGACACACTCTCACCGTGTAAAATTTAAAATGACATTTGAAAATTCAGAAAAAAATCCCACCTCTCGTTTGTCCTTAAAACATTTTGCTGTCAAGTAGTAAACATTTTAACTTAGTATATAACTATCTGAATGACTCTTAATCTCACTCTTTCCTTGCTATTTATTACTAATTTTACATTTTATGTGGTGAAAAACATATTTACTAAGTGATATTTTAATCTTAAAAGTATTTTCTGGAATTCATATGGACCATTGCAAATAGCAAATCTGTTAGGGGAGAAAAAAACACAATTATTTATCTTGTTTAATATTTTTCCTAATGCCTTGTCATTCTCTTTTGCTCTTAATGTACATTTTAGAATATCTGTGGTATCCATGAAACCTATTTAGTAGGGAAGAAGTACAGTAGAAAAACTAAAAGTTGAAATTTTGTTAGTTATTTTCAATCAGGATATCATAAAAGCATATGTAAAATTATTATATAAATAAATGGAATGGTAAAATTTTATTCATTATTGAAGTCTATTTTACTCAACTTCTTTTAGGAATTCATCTATGCCATCAAATAGTCACTTATAAAATATTATTTTTGGAATTTTGTCCTGTGATTGTTGATGAGGGTTGAGGCTCTACTGATTACCAGAAAAATGTCAGTCAGTTACATGTAGTGCACTATGTTCTATAAAGAAAGTATAGAGCAAAGGACAAATGGTAAAGCATAGACTTAAAGCTTCAGAAGTTACATTCTGGAAACATGTATTTGAGTTTATGAGCAGGTATGAAGTAATTTGATACTGGTTTTCTTAAGCATCAGAATGGTAGACCAGAGAGTGAATGTCATAATCAATTTGACTTTCTTTGTAGGTGAGACACTGGGCCTGTGAAGATAAAATGGTGTTCACAAAGTTTACTCACAAGAGGACTGCAAGTGCAACCGAGCTTTCTCCCCACTTGCTCTCCTGTCTTTTACTAAATCAGGGACAGATTTCAGCCCTGTTCTTCTCCCTGACCATAAAAAAGAAATACAGTAAAGCAAGGAAGGAAGGAAGGAAGGAAGGAAGGAAGGAAGGAAGGAAGGAAGGAAGGAAGGAAGGAAGGAAAGAAGGAACGAAGGAAGGAAGGGAAAAGAAACCCAAAAGGCATTTATATTCAGTTGTTACAAGACCCACCTTCCACTTGCAGCTTACCTTTTATAAGCTAGTGTCTGCACAGACCAAAGGAAGCATATGGTCAGTTAAATCAATGCCAACAGCCCATTTGGGAAGCTGGGATAAGGGAGCTCTCCTTTCATTGAGGATTTTTGCTCTTGAGAATTGTCTGGATAGTTCCCTCAGTATTCCCATTTCTGTTTCCCTACTTGTAATAAAATGAAGAAAATAAAAATTCTTCAAATAGGAAAAAGAAAAAGAAGAAAAGAAGAAAAGGATCTGTGCTTATATATACAAAGAAGAAAAGTACTTTTTAGATGAAAAAGAAGGTATTTGGAACCATGGTTGCCCAGTTTGCATGCAAAATTATTGTATAATTCATCCTATCCTTCTCTAGATAATGACCACCACACTCTAAGCAATCCATATAGAATTTATTTTTTCTAATACTATAGTATTTTATATTCACCATTTGACACCCATTTATAATTTGACAATTATCAATTATGTTTTTCAAAATTCTTTTAAGGCTTATATTAACATGCACAATAAGAAGGGATAACAGTCTTATTTTCAGTAACGCCATTCATTAACTTGTTGTCACCGCCTCCTCTGTGAGGGTGACTATTATGGTAGATATTGTCAAAGATTGCAATATCTGAAAATGATGTGGTTCACTAAGAGTTTTGGAGAGTTTTAAAAGGTAATACAAAGTAAATAGTTTAAACCAAATTTATATCTCCTCTTCTCATTTATTTGGGTAATTTAACCAAAAGCCATCTAGGTGGGTGCCATGATTTTATGAGTGTTTTAATATTCTGATCCAATCTACCATGAATAGCACTTAAAAAAAAATGTTGTTAAAATGGTACTTTATTACTTCTTTGTAAGCATGCAATACAATTTTACTTTATAATATTTTTAAGTTTTAATAGGGATTTAATAACTTCTGATTTAGTGTCAGCTAGAGCAAAGCTGTTGACTTTAATAGACACTAACATATGGGAAGGTTTTTAAAGAGCCATTTATATCAAAACTCCAAAATGGTTTCAATCAGCAGGTATCCCGATGTTTATTTAATGAAAAAATGTATGAGCAGCTGCTGTCTCCCAATTTCAGATGTAGTTATCTATCTTTCATTGCACTGCAACAAATCAGGAAGAAGGAGAGATTTTTAGCTGTAATTTGGGATCATGCCATTAGATATGCAGGGCTATACCAGTAGATTTATAAATAAGAACAATGAGGCTGTTTAAGGAAGAAAATCAAATATCATGACAACTCTTGGGATGGAATTTGTGGGTTGTGTTTTCAGATCTATTTGCTTAGTTCCTAGGTTATACAATTTTTTTTTTCAAGTTTAGATTGAGCCCTAAAGACCTTTGTGTAGATAAATAAAAAATAAATAGCCAATCTGACACCAGTTCTTGAATGATCTTGTGGTATTATTGCAGATGGACACCCGGGGATAATTTCTGTTGTCCATGCATGGTGGGCATTGACAATACCCTCTAACCATGCCAAGGAAGAATATGACGGACACCTGGAGCTATGATATGGCCCAGAGGGTTTATGAGGCAATTGCCTGTGGGACAGACATTCTCACAGCAGGTATCTCTAGCTGTGATGCCTTGTTCATTTTGTTCCTATTTAAAACAAATAAGTTCTCTTAGGAATTTAGAGCTTGTAAATACATCTATTTCATTAGTCATGTCTGTCTTTTGAAGAAATATGAGTTGGGATACATATACTGATTACTCTCATTATCAGTACATAGGTGGGGCCTCTTAAAGTTGGTATTTGGTGACCATAATAGTAGACTCCCTACTTTAGAGAGTAATTGACAAACCTTCTTATTTTATTTTAATTACTTAATTAACTAATTAATTCATTAAAACTTTGGCCTTGGGGATAGAATTAACTACAGCCCTAAACTTTTTTCTGAGATTTTTTTGAATAGTGCCCAAGTTTGGTTGAGGGAACCATTTAAGAATGGGAGCCCTGACTTTGCTATAATAGGGTCTACTAATACATACATGAAGGTTAAGTCATGTTTTTATATTCTCTACCCAGGGCCAATGTCAATGATGAGTTTATTTGGGAAGTTCTTTTAGAATGTTTATGTTCTTCATTCACCCCTTTCTTACAGTTTTACCATGATACATATTTATTACTTTTAATGCTTATTAGTGACTAATGTAAAGTATTTGTCTGATTTAGACTCTCAGAGACTCTGAGTTTTCATACAAATGTCTACTGTGAGTCTGAAAAAAAAAAACCAAAACCAAAAAGGAGGTAACTTGAGCTATTATCCAATAGCAGTGAGCACTAGTGACTGAGTACAGGCGAGGACCCAGGAGTTTTCATTCATCTGTGATTGATTTGTATTGCCTGTTATGGACCCAGCAAACCGGTTTGCATGTGAACTGATTGCTGTGTTCCAACACCTACCTAACAACCTCACAGGCTAGCCATGAACTCAGTTAAAAGCAAGGATTCCTAGACTAGTTCGAATGTGGGTCCCCCCCCACTTACCAACTAGTGGAACATTGGACAATTTAACCTTTCTGCTGCTCTGTTTCCTCATGAGGTTGTGACAAGGATTAAATGATTGGTACTTGTGAAATGCTTAGAACAAAATAGTTCACCTCATTAGTTACAGAGAAGCAGCGTCCTCATAGTCCCTGGTTTCACCATGACCCACTCACACCCAGCAAACCCTGTTCTCCGGATCCTTCCTAAAGCGGCCTCCACCAGGCCTGAAGATGGTCTCGAGTCTCACTGCTCCCGAGATGTGCTCACATCTTAACAGCTTGACTTTCCTTCCTTAGGCCTGGTTGGCTAGGTCCTGCGCTGGAGTTCCAGTCTTAGCAGGGACGTCGCACCCAGGTGGAGGGCAGAAGGCCGGAGGGGCGCTGGGAAGCCTGGGAGCGGGCGGGCAAGGGCCCGACGCACTCCAGGTGCATGCTAATGAGGAGGCGGCAGAGGCTGCCGCCGCCGGCGCGCTCGCAGTGCAGGAACCGCGCCCTGGCCGGGGCAAGCGGTGCCAGTCAGGCCCGCGGGAGGCGCGCAGCTCGCAGCAGCAGCGTGCCCGGCCTTCTCAAAGCCCCTTTCAGCAGCTCTGCGGGCTCCTCACCGGAGGAGTCCGGGACGACATAAAAGCGCATTATGAAAATTATAATATCAGCCCCAGAGCATGTCCACGGAGGCTACTCTGCACCTTTGAGGCATTGAGCCTAGTTCAGCTGGGACGAGGGGGGAAATATCCATTTGAATTCGGCCTGTGAATGGGGGCAGTGGCGGCGGCAACTGCAACAGTGCCTCCTTTATCCATTTGGCCACTTCTGCTTGCTCATTCCTGGGCTGTTATACCTTGTCACCTAATGGCAAGGGTGTGGAGCGGGAGGGGAACAGGAAGGACAGGGAGCAGAACTGGGGGGATTCACAGCCGGGCTAGGACAAGCAGAGTTGTCATTCGGGTCTCCATGAAAATGATAAATGATTCTTTCTGGGGCCTTTCTGCTGGGGACCGGAGGAGTGAGGGTCAATGGCTCGGTGCATTTATGGGAAGTTTCCGGGAGTGGATTCCGGGGGTCGTGCCCCATTTTCTGGCCTGTGTGCCAAGTCGGAGCAGCCATTATTATTAGGGTGTTTTCCCATCAGAGATCAGATTCCAGCATCTGGACTTCTGCGCTGGGTGAGGGTGAAGGCCTCTAGGCTCGGGAATTGGGGTGCAGGCCATTGGTCTTTGGACTCTAATGAGAGAGCCAACACCTCCAAGTTCATCAGAGCCGAGGCCAAAATGAGAGAGGACCCTGTAGGAGGGCCTCTTCCCAGCCTTCAGGGGCGCCATTTCCGCGGGCTGACTCCCAGTCAGGCCACACCGCCCGTCTGCCTTCCCCGCAAGCCCTTCGGACTCGTTCGGATCCCGGGGCGAAATTCACACGCTGCCCCATTCAGATCCCTGTCCATTGTCTTGTTAATCACCTCTCATTACGGAGTGCTCAGAACTGTCATAAAGCTTTTAATATTAATAAGGCCCAGCTCACCAGCCCCCGCACCACGGTCCTGAACGACGCAGCAGACGCGCAGGTGTCGCGCTGCAACCTGTTCAACCTGCCGGGGAGGGAGCGTCCCAGGGTTAGCGCGCTGCGCTGGTGGTGGAGGGGGCAGGTGGCTCCGGGTTCCAAAGCAAGACTGGGAACAAAACAAAGCAAAAACCCTCGTGCAGACAAAGGGGGTTGTTAGGCTCTAATGTGTGTGCTCGCAGAGTTTAACTCCAGGGGAGAGAGGAGGTAAAAGTTGGGGGTGGGGAAAGAACCGGTCCACTTGGGCAGGGACGTGCCATTTCCTGTGGTGAAGCCTGCATTGGTTGCTAATAGAGATCTAATTGATGGGTGAAGTCCCATTTCCGCGCGCTCTCCTTTATTGCTCCATCCAGTCTGTTGCAAAATATAACCTTAATCAGATTTAACAATTCCTCCAGGATTCGGTGCGAGCTTCCAGCCCAGGAAAAAAAAAAAAAAAAATCGTTATTAAAAAAGTTAAAGTACAGACTTGGCTTCGGTGCGTTGCCTTTTAAAAATCTTGCCCCGGCTCCTGGCATTTAGCACTTTCTCTTTTTGTAATCACCCGGTCTTTTATGATTATTAATACTCTCAGATCTCCGGGACGAGCGCGGTGCACCGTTGGTGATGCAAATTGGCGCCGGAGGCGCAAAAAGGCCCGGGAGTGCGAGGGTTGCCAAGGCCAGAGCTGCCCACCCGCAGAGACTCTCTGGAGGTGAGCCTGGTTTAGGGTTTCCTTATCCCATCCCAAACCCAGGGTTCCCGCAGACGCCGTCCAGGGACAGAGGCGCTGGGAGCTGGAGCTGTCTGGTGCCAGGTGGTGGCATGCTGGTGGGAGGGTCCAGGGCTGATGAGGTGTTTTCACTCTCCCACCTTAGATTCTCAACGAGGTTTACACGGAGCACAGGACAGGCAGGTGTCTGGCCCATAGAATAGTTGGGTTGCACGAGGTGGCCCAGGGGCTACAACTCTGGGGCTCAGGTGGTGGAGATGAAACTTGGCTTTTGTTTGTGATACAAACTGGATGTTAAGAGGCCATTCTAAGGTTGTGGCTTCCTTCCTCTCTTCCACCCTGCTATAGTCCTCCGTTCCCAAGCCCTGTATCTCTTCTGTAAGTTAAATGCATATCCCCCTCTAACCCTGGTTTGTTCTAAGAGACTGATTTTACCAGAGCAATAACATGTCTGTTTTTTGTTTACTTCCTCCTCTTCTTTCTTCTAATAGGCTGGGAAAGACTCTCATAGAAGTACATTTATACCTAGATATCAGATTTCATAAACACTGTAAACAAAAATACACACAAACAATAGCACCTTCCTGAACTTCTCTTTACCACGTCAACAAAGTTGTGTAAGAGAAATGATGGGGTGTAAGCCTACTCATCGCCAGCCATATTACCTTGGTTAAATTCAATCTCGTAGCCTGGCTTTTTTATTTTTTAAAATGACATTGAAAATAAAATACCTGCTCTAGCTACCTCCAAAGGTTGTTTTGAAGTAATGTGTGTGAAAACCCCCAATGTAATGTGTTTATATATAAAAAGAAAATTATCGTTACAACAACCTAAAAATAGAAATTTGAATCATTAGTCAGTAGAATTGGACTTTGGAAAATTGTAGAAGCCTCCTTCCCCCTCCTCCCCCAATTAGACCTCGGTTTTGTTTAGATTAGTTGGATACCACTTATTTTTGCCTCTAAAAGCTCTAAATTCAGTGTTAGGTTTTTTCCTGACCTTGGGTCCCCCAGACTTTTTTTTGGTTATAACAAGCATTTGCATCTGTCAGTCTTAATATACTCAATTTTCTGTGAATCCTTGGTCTCCAATTTCACCAGTAAATAAATGAGTTTCTAAGAAGAAAGACTGAGAAGTGCTTTCCAGCCTGGGCTGACGATTTAATTTCCCAAGTGCAGTACTAAGAAATCTGGAGCAGCAAAAGAAGGCGAAGGCTGGGCATCTGGTGGCCATGTACGCAGTCCTCTGACCCTCCTCCAAGCGTTTGTGAGGCCTGTTTCCTCCTCCAAACGTGCAGCAGTGGGAAGGGGTGCTCAGGCATTCCTTAGCCCCACCACCTCTCCACAGCGCCCTTGATGGGTTTAATGAGGCGGAACACCATGAAGGGGATGTGAACTGGTCCAAATGATTGATGATGCCAGGGGCAAAGCCCAGGCATTTCCAGATAAAGCCCCATACAGCCCTTGATAAAGGCAGGATAGTGGCAGGGCTGGGCTCCTTCAAAAGCTGTGGTCCCAATGCATTGAGAGGGAACAGGGAGAGAAGGTGCTCTGTTGTTACCTAATCAGTTCATGCACTAAGCCACCAGCCACGGAGAGCAAAGGAGGGCTGCAGAGGAAGTGGGGAGGGTGAAAGGCGAATCCTCTCTCTCTCTCTCTCTCTCTCTTTCTCTCTCTCTCTTTCTCTCTCTCTCTCTCTCTCTCTCTCTCTCTCTCTCTCTCTCTCTCTCTCACACACACACACACACACACACACACACACACACACACAAGGCTGCCTCCCACTGTTTCTCCCTTCTGGCTTAGCAACGGCTAGATAAGCCTCAGCCCTTGGGTACTCATCATGGGAGCAGGGCGTTCCCTTCCATGGGTGCTCAGAGAGGAGCAAATGCACCCTGAAGAGCGAAAGTCTGCTCCTTCCCGTGCTAGGCTTTACTTAGTGCGAGGGCACCTTCTAGTTCCCTTCCTATGTATTTATTACAAGGCAATTACAACAGGTGCTAGTCAAGGAAAGGAAGCAAAAAAGGAATATGCGGGGGGAGCCCCAAACCCACTCAGGGATTTCAGTGAAAAAACAAAACAAAAAACCCCAACTCTTCTATTTTTTGTTGTTGTAAACAACTAAAATAAAACAAGATTCATTGACTTTGGAGAAAAACTGAATTAATTTTTTTCTATATATATTATTTTTGAAAGGATGATATATATAGAAAGCACTACAGTTTGAAAGTACTACAGTTCTCATGATAAATAAATAAAATAAGAAGACAACAGTTATTTGGCCAGAAATAATTCTGGAATTAGAATGCACAATGACTAGAGCAGTAGTAGTTGCAAAATGAACATAAATATTCCGATAGCAGGTGACTCTCTCTAGTTAAGCTGCTTAGTCTAATGAAGAAATAGGACGACAGTAGGAAGAAATGTGACCTTTTCCCCCTCGGCCTCTGGGGCTGGTGGGCAAACAGTCTCTTTTTTCCCACAATTCAATGTCAATTCATAAGTATTTACTTGTAGGTATGAAAGGGTTAAAGAATATTTCCATCCATGGAATGTAAGCTTTGGGTTTTAGCAGGACCATAATTTTGACAAAGTTGTTTATATGTAACTTCTACCTGTAAGCTGTAGTCACTTACTAGAATTTGTCTGCAAGTTCTTTTTTATGTAGATAAGCTATATTTTATTATATATTCTATGTTTCTAAAGCTGTGTATGATAATAGTGCTGGGACCCATGAATATTTGAGAGCCCTGTAGATGAGGTGATAAAGAAAGCTCTCAAACTTCTGTTTTTAAAATAAACTTGCCTGGACATTAGCTTTCCATCACACCCAATAGTATTTGTATAATAAAATGATTTATCCTGTCTATTTTTATGATTCAACATCTATCAACTGCAGGTCATTTCTACTTCTTTTGTCCCTGAGTTTGAAATTAGCAGGCAAACTCTTGGAATATATATATGTCTGTTTAATAATTGTGTATTGCATGCCAAGCTTGTAGAGATTAATAAATAAAACACCCAAGTTTATCATTTAAAAGAGAAAAAATATGAATAGAAAATTATGGTGTGGCACCTTTACATGAGGAAAGGTATTTAAAATTAATGTTTTCTCTCATTGTAAAATATATATATTATTTTAACAGGCTTTTGAATATATTATTTTAGGATTCTTTAGAAAAGAAAAATGTAGGATCAAATTACTTAATAGTCCCTTGAAAAGCTTCCTCAGTTTATTGTAGTAAAGTGAATCCTTTTCTTCGGTTCTTGAGCTCCTAGATATCATATGCTCATAGAAATATTTTGGGGAAGAAGGTGAGACTAAACCTGAAAATCTTTATCTCGAACACAATTAGTGGCTTGTTTAAGATTAGATGGAAACCTTAATCTTTTAAAAACAACATTTAACTGCAGTCAGTATCATATACATAAAAATATCTGTGGCCACATCATTTATCAAATTGGGTTGTAGAACTGAGGTAATTATCATGTAACTCTGCTGACTAGACATCAGCAAATGTAAAAATTTCCTCTAGAAGTATTTTAACAATGGTTATATGAGAGCTGTGGGGAAAACAATCCAGCCATAAATGCTCTGTTTTTCATAATTCATGGCTGGATACTTTTTGGACAGCCCTTGTAGATTGTACACTATATATCTCTATGCAAACAAAAAGAGATTTAGAGTCTCAACTCTAATTGATTTAACTCAGTTAATTTTGTTTATTAAATAACTGCTTTGCTGTTGTCTTCTTATTGTCTATGAATAAAATAAACTGAGCTTTTTGGATTAAAAACAGGCATGTCCAACCTGCTGCAGCTCAGGATGACTTTAAATGAGGTCCAACACATATTCTTAAAAAATTTCGAGATTTTTTGTGACTGTTTTTTTAGGTCATCAGCCAGTGTTAGTGTATTTTGTATATGGTCTTAGACAATTCTTCTTCCAGTGTGACCCAGGGAAGCCAAAAGGTTGGGCACTGCTGGGATAGAACAATTGAGTTTGTCTGAAGTTGGCTTTCATTTCTAATTGAGAGCCTTAGGTATGGGGACCCTGTAATGGGGACCCTGCACGCAATGTGCCTCGATTACTTCAAGACAAAACAGCTAACTTTTTATGTAATTACTTTCTATACATATTGGAAATACATGCACCTACAAGGTGGACTTTAATTAGCTGCTATAGAGGAAAAACTTCTATTATCTTTTATATAGTTCCAGGTTCTTGCCACTTAACTGGATTTCAAGAAAAATTACAAAGGAGGTTTGTGCAGATGAGTAAATGAGCACTTTCATACCTTAAACATTAAAAATTGAAATAATTTTAAAATAGAGAGAAAATGTAGAAAACTATCCAGCATTAACTTAAGTATATAGGATTATTTGTATTTAGAGAATGTTTTATTGTAATCATAATGAACATGTTAATAATGAGAAAAATTTCCTGAAAGTGAGTTAAAAAAAATAACCTCTACTAAAGATGGTAAAATATATTTCTAATCCCTTTCCTCTCTCACTTTAATTTTCTTTCTTTTCATTAAAAAAGAAAACAGTTGATTATTACCTTCTTTTCTCATTTACTTTGTTTTAAGGAAGGTCAAGCAACTGAGCTGAAAATTGCATTTAAATATTGCAGGAGCTGAATTTTTACTTAATTTTTTAATCATAAATTTATTTTATTAACTCTTGCAAGCATCATTACTAAGGTTATACATACATTACATAATTTTTTTTATGCTTATAATTTTCCAGGAATATTTTATTTGCTTAAGAGTGGACAGTGAATGATTTTGCTCTTCCTCTGAAAACTGGCTGGCTGTGGAATAAAAATGATGAAACTTTTTATGTGTTTAGTCCTCATTGGATCTCTAGGGAAATCTGGAAAGAAATGACAAAGTAACTAGCTACAGTGACTGAAAAATTGCATTTGTTCAAGTGTAGAATGGAATTCATAAACATTGGAATTTACATAACTTTATATGACTATGGAGTTTTATAAGCAGAAAGTATTGATGTTTGATATTTACATGGCTATAGTTTTAGTACATCTATTTGATAGTGATGCAAGTGGATTCTGTTTGTATATTTAAATGCGGCTATAGATAGCTGCATTCATATTCTTCTTATTTTCATTTCTTATATCTTCTATTGTGAAAGCAAATCAAAACAAAGAAACCTCGGGGCCTTAATTCAAGTCCAAATTCCTTGGATCTCTTGATAAAGCTGTAAGGTTACTAAGTTAAACACACCAGAAAGATATAAAAGTTTGGCTCTTAGATTCAAATATGCTTATTCATATTGTGAATAACAAGATTTCTTCCCAGCTTTTAAAATGTATTCTCAAATTTATTTATAAAATAGATTGGTTATTAGTAATGCTATATAAAGACCTTAGCTATGCAATTGTTTAAATAAATCATTCAAAGTTGGAAGCTTAATGTTTATATAATTCATTTTCCTTTGCACGTGTAAAACATGACCCATATTTTCAAAAACCATTTGTCTATTTATTGCTTTTGAAAATAAATGTCACTCTCAATCTAACTTTCAAATATTCCAGATATAATTTTGTGAGATTTTTTTTATTATATAATTTTCCCACTGGTCTTTATAAGAAACATTTACCTCATTTTCTCCATAAACTATGTACTGAGGACATCCTACGTTATCTATCAACAAAAAATGTTTGTTTGCTTTTTAAATATATTCTCATTCTTTTTTGTGCTTTTCATTTTCTATTCTGATTTAGAAATGTGTCTTTAAAATTTTTAAACACTTATTTAAGAAAAAAAGTGCCCACTGGAAGTAAATAAAATGCACAACAAAGATTAGCTGGGAAGTGTTCAATGTGCCTTGTTTGCCTTGCTTTCTTCCGAAGCCACTCCTGTCAGTGGTCTGTTACAATAAAGGAAGAAAAAAGTTCCTTGATGTGTTCTGAAAAAAAGCTGCCTGCGGTTCTTTTCAATCGCTCTGTTGCCCAGGCAGGCCAGCCTCCAGCCAGAAGCCAGCAGGCAAAATTTAACAGCCACGCTTCAAAATGTTAGTAGCAGCTATCAATGCATCCATAACTCTTAGCCCTCTAGATATGGGGTCATCTTTCAATACTACCCCACTGTCATATACAACATTTGTCTTGTCCCACATTCAACTGATTGTGTCAAACTATGGAGTGACTATATAATACACATATACAATAGCACAATGAAAGCAATAATCTCCAACCCAGTTTCTTTATTTATTTGAGTGCTGTTACAAAGTTTCCTGCAGTAAGGAGAAACCGGGGAGGCTGTGACATGCTCTAGCCCCGCTGCGGATGGTAGAAGAGGCGAAGCTCTGGAGGGCTGAAGTACAGAATGCAGCTGCTTTGGTGTTACGCAAGAATCCAGCTTTTTCATTACATCGATAACCAGCTTTGTTTTCCTACATTTTGGTTGTCACTACTTATGTTATGTTGAATCTATTTTATTTTTTAGTACTTAAAAAGTATATTATGCTAATAAAAGTATACCATGCCTTATAATTATAAAAAGAACAGGTTATATACAGAGCCATTTACTCACCTTGATTTTTAAGGACCAATGATTCTTGGACTAAAATAAATCGTATTTTGTTGTATTTTATCCATGTGTAAAAGCCTTCAAGAAAATAAAAGTTGCTTTTGGAGATGATTGCATTTTCATTTTTAATCTACAGCTGTTATAAGGAGTGAAATGTTAAGTCAATAAAGAACATTTAATTATTTAGTCACTGAAAAGGTTGATGATGAAGTATTTAGATACAAGATGAAATGACTCGATAAAATAATATTTAAAAATACTGCACTCAATTTAGAAATATTACATAAAACAAAGATTTAGTATGCTAAACAATAGTAACAAGTTAAAAGCTGTGATACAGTCTTATGATTAGCATTTGTATGAAGTCATTAATAGTTAATTTTTTAGACAATTATTTAATTTTGTGATTATATTCCATGTTTCTGAGCAATAGAGCTCACTTTTGCCACGGCAACCTGATGAGAAAAATGACAAAGAAAGGCATGAATTTCAGGAGAGCAGTGGTTCTTTTCAGCAATTGGAAGAAATGCTTTGTTCAAGAATATATACCAACATATGATTTATATGAAAATAACCATCAAAAAAGCAAATTGCATGGGTGGGGAGGAGAGGATCTTAACCCAGGTATAACAAATAATTTGTAATTCTTGTACATCACAGAGCAGAGAGTTACTAAAAGCAGTTAGTTTCCTTCAGAGTATGTTAAAAAAAAAATGAATCTTGTAAATATCTTTGCAAAAGTCAATTCTCTTTCAACAGTCAAACAATGCTCTTTGTAACATAGCTGCAAAGTATGTGGGGTTTTCAGCCACACTGTAATATTTTTATAGCCCTGCAGTCACCATCTATTCCATATACACAAACATCTGCGTACCCAGAAAATAATTGTGGATAATTCAATGTTCAGATTCGATAATGGATGCTCAAATAAATATGAGAATTCCAAGCAAATTTGTGCAAATGAAAAAAGATTTCCTCTGACATAATGGCATGGTGCAAGGCTGTGTGTAATGAGCTGTAATTTGTCTGGAAGAGCATTTTAAAGGGGTTGAGCCATCCACTGGAAGGCCAGCAGCCGCTCCAAGTCTTGCTGCACTGAGCCGGCCTGCCTTGTCTCAGAGGAAATTACACCGCAAGCAGGCCAAATTTCTGACAACTTCCATAAATTATTTCAGATTTTCATATTTCAAATTTCATCTGCATTCATCATGTGAGTTTGACTGGGGAAAAATGTCTAGGAGGAGCTCTGCTAGCATTCAATGCAGCAGTCCCAGGAGCCTGCCCTGGGACTGGATAATTCAATTTTGTTTTGATTAGATTATTTTTGCTGCAGTCTACTGCCAATCTGAAGTATTGTGCCTTCTCTTCTACTTAACCTTCCTGCCCCATGCCTGCTCCAGCCTTCATGCAGCTCTCTGTATTGCAGAATATATTTGAACAATCAAAGTTAGGAGTTATTATTTTGCTTTCCATTGTCCATCCTTATAAAAGCACACATCTTTCACTGGGCTCCCTCTTCCCAGAAATCGGATTACTTCTTTTTTTATTTTGTAATATTGTTTACCATTTTCAGTGGAAAGTGCCCTGTAATTTAGGTGGAAAATCTAAAATCATTACTAAATCTCAGGATGATGCAATAGACCATAAATGAGGATCATCTTTAAAACAACTATAATCATCACCAGCGATACACAAGAGACTGAAAACAGGTAAATAATGAATACGCTTATCCATGAAACTAAAAATCTATCGTAAACCATACTTATTTTTCAACCCTTTATCTAATGGTCAATGAAGAAACCCCTCTGTAATCGGTCTTCAAAAGCAGGACATTAGAGATTCAAACTACAGACTCTTGTAAACATGCAAAAGCATAAATACAATTAACTTATGAAAAATACTGGTACAATAGCAAAATAATCTGGAAAACAGACTCAGTAAGGTTTTTAAAAACTTCTAAAATTAAATGTGACTACATGAAATGACAATTAACAGTAAATACGGAACATGAGTAGTACCTCAAAATGAATGATCACAATTTTCCCCTATTTTTAGAAACTGACTAAATTTATGTGAGATTCAATAACCAAAGAACACCAAAAATGTTTGTCGCTTACTAAGTTAGGAGCAGGATTATTAGAAACATAGATAAATAAACAAATAATTTGTTCTTTAAGTAATATCTATCACTTCCTCTTTATTGAGTTATTTCTTTAAACAATATAAGTTTTTTTGATGCTATATGTCTGAACTGAAGACTTTAGGTTCTTTATTGTTCTCCATTTTGATAAAAAAAAATTGAATTGGGGGCTGTTATATTGAATTTTGTTCAGTAAATATACTGAAATCATATTTTTGTTAGAAACTATCAATAAATCCAGTATAAGAAAAGTAATAAGATACAAATATGAACAGAACCTTTGCAAAGGAAATATTACAAAGAGAGTGCACCCAGAAATCATGTTAGGAAATGTGTTTTTTGCCTTGTGCCAGGAGGAAATCCAGAAAGAAGAACACAAAATTGTGTTACTTTTAATACAGATTTTTGTGCTTGAAATAAAAATAATTTAACCATTATATCACAGGGTTCAATAAATTCATTATTTCAGCATTGTAATTAAAAAATACATTAGCAATAAACCCAATTTTTTTTCTCTTCATCAAGATAACTTACAAAGAAGATATCACACTTGATAAATAATTGGCTCTCTAGTTATGTAAATTCTTAACTTTCTGCTGTCCACGTTCAAATAGGGGGTATAACAATCTCAATTCTTTCTTAAAATCAATTTCAATAACATATGTGGGTAAATGGTCTACATTCAGAACTCTGTTATATTCTATCAGTACTATCCTAGGAAAAAAGGCACAAAGACTTAACAAAATCTAATTTATTGCTGATATATCTCTTGGTGTAATAGTTGGTATTTATTCCTTCTGGTTTTGAAAATGCTGGGTGGTGGGTCAAGAGAAAAAATATTGAACACAAATGTTATTGCCCCCCATTTGTTTAATTGAATTAATACTGTGGGGGAAGAAATGACATTACAAACTAAACTGACTTGAGGCAACTTCATTCTGTGAGGAGTCAGAATCTGCTTAGTAATCCCTTGCTCTCTCATATGAAGTCAGACACCGGGGATTGGTCACTTGGGTTGTTGAAAGCTTTCATGGTATCTTCACTTTTATATGTCATCATGAAAACAGGGAACTTAAACCCAGGGAACTTTAATGACATTTACTATTTGTTTAGATTTTTGAACAGTTATAAATACACTTGGATATTAGTGGTAGTTGTTAAATAACTTTCCAATAAATAAAATGTGAAAAAAAAATTGGGCCAGGAAGGAAGGAAGGAAGGAAGGAAGGAAGGAAGGAAGGAAGGAAATTATGTATGGTGTAGAAGTGTTAACTAACCTATTGAGATAATCATTTCACAATATATACATGTATCAAACCATCATGTTGTACACCCTAAACTTACAAAACGTTATATGGCAATTACATCTCAATAAATATGGAGAAAAATTAAAAATAAAATGTTTAAAAAAAGAAAAAAATTGTAATCTAGTATTATCAGCTTGTCTTAAGGTTCTAAAACTTGTTCTAATAAAATTGAATGTGTGTACTTTTAAAGTCCTGTCTAATCATTCTCTTGAAAATCTCTGTGACTTAGTGTAAGAACCACTGTGCCATTTGGCAAGGAGAACTGGCAATTAAGCTTTTTGTACCCAGCATTCAAATTTGAGAATGTCACTTTATTACTTTGATTTTTAATTATGGACCATGTCAGCAGAAAAATTTCCATTGAGTACAGTAAAAGAAAAAAACCCAAAAATCTTCTTTCCTGGAAATGGCAGGCTATGAAGAGAAAAGCAGCATTCCTAGAAATGTATAATTTATGATTGAAGCAAGAGACTCCTGTGGGCTAGCATAAATGTAGTTTTAAACAAGGATGGAGACTGGTGGGAGTATTCATATGGCTGGGTGCCTTTGATGGTAGAGTTTTGACTTCTGATGCTGGGGAGTAGCCTAATCACTCCAAACTCTGTAATCTGAGCTATGGAAGAAGTGCAATTAATTATATGTCTACATTTTTTAAATAGAGTAATAATTATTTTATGAGGGTTTTTTTGTGATTTTTTAAAGATTTATTTTATTTTATTTTATTTTTGCTAGAGAGAGAGAGACAGAGAGAGACAGAGAGAAGTGGGAGGGTCCAGAGCAGTCTCCATAGTTGTACATCATCAGTTTTCTGACTTGGTTTTGTTCCACACAGATGGGCAGGGGCTGTGCAGGGAGGGAACAGGGCTGGGAGCCTCCCTCATGGGAAGCACGCCCCCTCGAACCAGGGGCCAAGCCAGGGGATGATAACCAAACTGGGGGCCTCCCACATGGGAAGCACACCCTAGTTCAACATATGGGTCAATACGAGCTGGAGCTGGGATTCAATCCTCCGTCCCCGGGGCTGCAAAGCAAACACTTAACTTGCTGAGCCATCCTGGCTTTTCCAATAATTTTGTTGCCGTTAAGAATAAAAATGAAAGCCTTGTTGTGATAGGCCATATTCCCAAGGTGGGAGCATTCTAGCTTTCAGTTAAAAACTTAATCTCCCCCCATTAGAGGCTGCTATATTACCTACATTGAATTACTCCAGGACTCCATTTGTATTATATGCTATGGATTTTTACTCTTGGAATCATTTTTTAAAATACAGTGGGAATAGTGCTCCCTAGTGTTGTGTATGTAACTCAGACAGTTTTGTGAAAGCCATTGTTGAATGGTCTCTCTTGGGTTTTGTTCTGCAAAAAAAGGGACCACAGAGATGGGAAGACAGAAATGAACCATTCATTGGGTTCCATTTTTTCCCCCTCCAGGGCACCCTCTAACTTTATTTACCCTCCACATGGATTTTTCCAAACCACTATGGAGTATTTATTTACTCATATTATCCATCTGGATCTGCCTAAATGGAGGAGTGGGAGAATAGGATCCTGGTCAATGTTGCATTCTGAAGTTCTCTCTCATTCTGACCTTTGTCATGTAGTTGGAGAACCTTAGGTTGCTACACTAGACAGTGATCTCTCCATGTGTCTAAGTGGCAATGCTGCATTAGAGATGAGACTCAGAAGCCAAATGGACCCAATGTATTCTCTCAAGGTAACTCTTTGAGTCAAACAAAGCATTTTTACCATCAGAGGGGCATAGTTAAGAAAAATCTAGTTTCTATCATGGAATTCTGGATTACTGGTAGAATTAGTTCATTATTTGGAAAAATTATTATCGAAGAAAATGTGACAACCAGCTTAAAAACCAGATCAGGTATGATTAAACATGTGGTTAAGAAAAGAGGACTTGGGGAAGCCGGGATGGCTCAGTGGGTTAAGTGCTCACTTTGCAGCGCCGGGGACCCAGGATCGAATCCCGGCCCCAGCCTGTGCGGACCCATGTGCTGAACTGGGGAATGCCCCCAGTTCAGTTCTCTCTCTCTCTCACTCTCTCTCTCTCTCTCTCTCTCTCTCTCTCTCTCTCTCTCTCTCTCTCTCTCTCTGTCAAAAACAATAATAAAAAAAAAAGTTAAAAAAAAAAAAGAAAAGAGGACTTAGGGCAAAGGACACAGGAGGCAGATCAGAAGAATCAGCCTTCTTGGGTCTCACTCTCCTCATCTATAAAATAGAGTAACTGGATTAGATCATGCCTTGAGTTATAAAATGTGTTGAAAGTAATTGGAACTGAAAAACAGTCAAAGTACAGAAGTTTGTGAATTTTAATTTTATCTGAGAAATAAATTAGAACAATTTTGCATTCATGTACTCTTAATTATGTTTTTTTCTGAGGCGGGGAGATACAATGGTGAGTTACAGTCAATGCCCTGGAAACGTAAGTGTTTTGGTCATGAGAGTATCATCCATTAAGAGTGTGGCAGTGCAAATAGTTGATAACTGCTGAACCAGGAGACCTATAAGGTAGTGTCTACATGTGAAAATTTGTGGGCATGGGTCAATTCCTAGACACACCTGTAAATTAGAAAAGTTCATCTTTGGCATTTCCTGCTCTTTACCTTTTTGGCGTATCATCTTCCCTTTCTGCATACTTGTATATGTATGGTCTCTTCTGTCTTTACCCTCAGTTCTCACCGTGCCCTTGCCTCTTTCTTTCCTATTCTATGTCATCTACTCTAGCCCAGTTTTGTAAATTATAATTCACATAACCTTAGCAGTGCTCAAGTTTATTTTGGATAGTACATGCATGAATATTTGAAAGGTAATAGTTAAGTATTTATTTTAAATTTTATTAGACATATAATTTGTACATTACAATTGTAATTCTGGAATGTTATTGCTTAGGGCTAGGTTAAGATAAGAATATACATTTTCTCAATAAGTCAATTTAAACAGAATATTGAGTATATAAGTATAATAATTTAACAATATGGAAGAAATCATGAAGGTGGTACATCAAGGACTAAAATTGGATATATTGATTTCTACTAAAGAAATAGAAAATCATTTAGTGAGCTTTATTCCCACCACAAGGAATAGAAAATGATAGCATAACAGTGTCCTTAAGTGATAGATATGGAAAGAAAGTCTTGCTATGGAGACTCTAATGATATTATGGCATTTATTTTTGTGTGATAATTTCAATGTTGCTATTGGTTGCTTCTGCTAGCTCTTGCTCATGGTGTCTTGGTTTATTGTGTGTTCTGTGATTTATTTATTTGTTGAGTTATTTTTTTAACCATGAGATTTTACTCTATTAGGTAATTCTTAGGAAATTTCTTTGAGGTCTAATTTAAAAGATTATTTTTTTCCTCTTTCCCCTTCTAGTTTTCTTGGGTGAACTACCAATTCAGAACTACTTTAAACTAATTCTAGGCATGAGGTTTTTCAGACCTTTAAAGTATTATAAATTTGGGTTATAAACCTTTGTCAAGGCCTGCTTTTGGTTATGAATTGTCAGAGGTGTTTCCTTCTTTCTCTCCTCCACTCAATACCATGGTTCCAGAAAGGCAGTTTTCTTGCTGAACTCTTCGAGAATAAGTTTATTTCTGGTGCACTTTCACTTGGGCACTTTATCTTTCATCACCAGATCTCTTACAGTCATGAAATTTCCAAGTTCCACATTATGTGAGCTCAGCAAATGTTGCATGGTGAAGGTTGTCTCCAGGAACCAAAGGAATTTTCTGGATTCCTGATTAATTAATTTTTTTGGCCTCTAAATATTCCTTACTTATTTTACTTACTTATTGTTTAAAAATTAAAAATATGGGGATGCCAGAATAGCTCAGAGGTTGAGTGCCTGCCTTGCAATCATGAGGTCCAGGGTTTGACTCCTAGTCCTGCCCCACACAAGCCCCATATGCCGAATTGCAGTGCAACTGGTAACTGCCAGGATGTCACAGTGGTGAAGGTTCTCATCTCCCTTGCGGGAGACCCCCAGTTCAGTTTCCACCCCATGCAGCCTCACATCTACCTGTGTGGAATGAAACCATGTTACAACTAATGATGTACAACTATAGAGACTGCTCTGGGCCCTCCCCTGCCCCTCTCCTTCTCTCAAACAATAAATTAAATTTTTAAAAATAATTAAAAATATACTTTGTGAAAGAACTCAAGGGAGAGAGAAGAGGGGACATCCTAGAGCAGTCTCCATAGTTGTACATTATTAGTTGTGACATGTTTTCATTCCACACAGGTGAATGTGGGCCATATAAAATAGGAACCAAATTGGCATCTTCCTGCCTGGTAGGTGAGAACCTTCACCACCGAGACATCCCAGCAGTTACCAGTTGTGCTGCAGCTGAGCATATGGGGTTGCACAGGCCAGGGCTGGGAATCAAACTCTGGACCTCGCAATTACAAGACAAGCACTCAATCACTGAGCTTTCCTGGGCTTTTCTTAAACCTATGTACATCTTATGTATCTTATGTATGACCCAATAATTGTATTTTTGGCTGTATAACCAACAGAAATACATATAAAAATTTTCCAAAAGATACTTATAGGAACATTCATAGCAACCTGTTCACAATGGCCTTAAAACTAAGAACTACATAAATCCTCATCATCAAGGGAATGGAAAAATAAACTGTGGCATATTTACACTATTATAGTATTTACACTAATCTACAGAGGTAGAGAATGAGCTAACTACAGTTACATGCAATAATATGAATGTATCTCACAAACATTACTAAAGAATCCAAACACAAAAGAGAACATACTAGGTGCTTTCATTTATAGAAATTTCAAAATCAGTAAATTAATCAATGCTGATAGACATTAGGGTGGTAATTGATCTTGGAGGATTAGTAACAGGAAAGAAGCACAAAAGAGGTATCTGTGACACTAATTTGTTATTTCTTATTCTGGATACTGGTTACACAGCTCTGTTCAGTTTGTGAAAATTCATTGAACTCTATACCTAAGATACCTGCATATTTGTGAATATATACTACACTTTTCCAAAAAAGAAAAACACTTAATATGCTGGGATAGCTCAGCAGGTTGAGAGCTTGCCTTGCAACCATGAGGTCAGGGATTGAATCCTGGCACCAACCTTTGCAAACTCTTATGCAGAAAGGCTCTCATCTGCCATGCAACAAACAAACAAACAAAAAACTAAAGAAATTTATTACTACCAAGCCAGTATTATAAGAAATTTTAAGGAAACTTCTTTAGGCAGAGGAAAGGATAAAAAAAATTAACAGAGATAAAAAATGTAAATAATAAAATGGCAATAACTATGCCCTTATCTATAATTATTTTGAATATAAATGGATTAAATGCTCAAAATGAAAGACAAATTATAGCTGAATGGATAATAAAGCAAGATTCATGCATATGCTATCTAAAAGAGACCCCCCTCAGATCAAAAGACACACATAAACTGAAAGTAAAGGGATGGAAAAAAGTGTTGCACACAAATTGAAATGAGAAAAAACTAGGGCAGCAATACTTATATTGAGCAAAATAGACTTTAAAACAAAGACCATACTAAAAGACAAAGAAGAATATTACATAATAATAAAGTGATCAATCTAACAAAAGGACAATAGTCCTAGTAAAATTCTGCACCCAACACAAGATCACCTAAATATATAAGACAAATATTGACCAACATAAAGGCAGAGATCAACACTAACACAATCATGGTAGGAGACTTAACATCCTACTGATACCAATGGACAGATCTTCTGGACAGAAAATCAACATGAAAACAGTGGTAGATAGATTTACTGATGTTTTTAGAGCATTGAATTCCAAAGCGGCAGAATATACATACTTTTTAAGTGCACATGGAACATTTTGCAAAATAGACTACATGTTAGGCCACAAAACACATCTCAGTACATTTAAAAAGATTGAAATCATATCAAGTGTCTTTTCTGACCTCAATGGTATGAAACTAGCAATCAATTATACCACAAACAACAAACAAACAAACAAACAAAACAAAACAAAACAAAACAAAAAAACCCACAAACCTGAAAAATAGATAAACACATAGAGGCTAAATAACATGCCACTAAACAGTGAATGGATTAACAATGAGATTAAGAAAGAAATCAAAAGATACCCTGAGACATACAAAATTGACAACACAATGACTCAAAAAACATTAAAAAATCTATGGGACATGGTTAAAGCAGTGCTAAGAGGAAAATTCATCGCAATGCAGGCCTACCTCCAGAAACAAGAAAAATATCAAATAAATGATCTAACTTTATACTTGAGAGAACTAGATAAAGAACAGCAAACAAAGCCTAAGGTTAGTAAAAGGAGGAATTACTAAAGATCAGAATGGAAATAATTAAAAGAGAGGCCAAAATGAAAAACACTACAAAGGATCAATAAAACCAAGAGCTGGTTATTGTGAAAAGACGAACAAAATTGACAAACCTTTAACCAGACTCACCAAGAAAAAAGAGGACTCAAATAAATTAAATCAGAAACGAAACAGGAGAAGTGACAATGAACACCACAGAAATACAAAAACCTTTAAAAAGATATATGAGCAATTAACTGCCAACAAATTGGACAATCTCAAATGGATAAATTCCTAGAAGCAGACACTTTTCCAAGGCTGAATCAAGAAGAACCAGAAAATCTAAACCAAATGATTACTACTAATAAAATCCAATCAATAATCAACAAACTCTTAACAAACAAAAGTCCTGGACTGAATGGCCTCACGGGTTAATTTACCAAGTACTCATAGAAGCATTAACACTTATTCTTCGCAAACTATTCTAACAAACTCAAGAGGATGGAAGGCTCCCAACCTCATCCAATGAGGCCACCGTTACCCTGATTCCAAAGCCAGACAAAAACATGACAAAAAAAACAACAACCCAAAAAACAAAAAACAAAACTGTAGGTTTAATGAACACAGACACAAAAATCCTCAATAAAATATTGGCAGACTGAATTCAGCAATATAGTATGTTAAAAAGGTTATGCACCACATTCAAGTGAGATTAATTCCTTTTATGTAGATTGGTTCAATATCTGCAAATTAATTATATGATATACCTCATAAACAAAATGAAAAACATCATATGGTCAAATCAATAGATACAGAATAAACATTTGACAAAATCTAGCATTCATTTATGATTAAAAAAACTCTCAACAAATGGAAATAGAAGGAATATAATAAAGGTCACCTATGGCAAACACATAGCTAGTATCACACTCAACAGGGAAAATCTAGAAGCATTATCCTTAAGATCAGGAGAAAGACAAAGATGCCTACTTTCATCACTTTTATTCAACACAATTCTGGAAGTCTTAGCCACAGCAATCAGACAAAAAAGAGAGAAAAAGAAACAAACAAAAAAATTCATCTAAATTGAAAAAACATAAGTAAAACTGTCATTATTTGCAGATGACATGATATTATATAAAGAGAACCCCAAAGATTCCACCAAAAAACTATTAGAACCAATAAATAAATTTAGTAAAGTACCAGGATTCACAATCAATTTTAGAAGTTGGTTGCATTTCTATACCCCAATAACAATGTATCAGAAAGAGAAAGAGAAATTAAGAAAAACAATCCCACGTACAAATGCATCAAAAACAAAAAAATCAACCAAAGAATAAACTTAATCAAGGAAGTAAAAGATCTATACTGAGAAAATTATAAGACACTGAAGAGAGAAATCAAGGAAGATACAAATAAATGAATACATATACCATGCCGATGGTAGGAAAAAGTAAAATAGTTAACATGTCCATACTACCCAAAGCAATCTAGATTCAATGCTATCCTTATCAAAATAGCAATGGCATTTTTTACAGTTAGAACAAAGAATCTTAAAATTTATATGGAACCATTAAAGAACCCAAATATCCTTGTCTTCTTCTGCATGTTTCTTCTAAGCTTACAACATTGCAGCCAAATTGAAAAGGCTGGGCAATCCCGCGTGGGAGGTGTTCATGGGCCAAGCCTGGAGGTGGTGTGTACCAATTCTGTTGGTGTTCTATCGGCCAAAACATATATGACATCACCTCACTATAAAGGAGAGGAAATAGAGTCCAGCTATGAGCCCAGAGAAGAGAAAACAGGCTGTCGCGGTGAGCCAATCTCTACCGCAATGGAACTTACCAAAAACAGAAAAATTTGAACAATTAATATACTGATTTCAAATCTCCCTTAATCTTTAAGCCCCATTAGAAGACCTCTTCTGAGCAATCTAAAGTGGCTTTTATATTCTTCTTTGTGTTCTTACTGTTTCGTTGTTGCCATTCTCATTAAGTTCCTTAAGCGTTCTTATAACCAGTGTTTTCAACTCTGTCTCTGGTTGGTTGGTTGTACCTATTTAATTGAGTTCTTTTTTTTTTTGAGTTTTCTCCTGTTTTCTTTTATTTGAGATATGATTCTTCGTTTTCTCATTCTGGCTGCCTTACGGTGTTTGTTTCTATGTGTTAAGTGGATCTCTTGTTTCTCAGTCTTTGCCAGGTGGCCTTATGTAGTAGAAGTCTGTGTCATACTCTCCTTAATCCCCCGTGCCTGTGTTCTGGGAGTGTCCCTTGTGTGTGCTGTGTGTATTCTCTTAATATAGTTGAGCCTTGATTGCTTTTGGTACATCAGTGGTTTGGACTGACTTTCAGGTTAAATGACTGTGAGAACTGGCTACACGCACAATATATGAACTGCTCTGTGGGGACTGGACCCTCAGATGGAATCCACTCTCCTGAGCTCTTGTATTTGTTGAGATGACCCTTTGGGTCTGTCACTTGTAGGGCTATTAGACAGGCAATGCTCTAGTGTTGTCTGAGACTGGCTTCTGGGTGTGTTGTTTCTGGTATCTCTTGAAAGGGACTCCTGTGCAGGCCAATTTCAGCCTTTCATGCAATTGGCTCAGCCCTACCTGGTGGGAGCTACAAAGCTATATATTATTGGTTTCTGCCTGTGCTAAACCTGGAGACATGTGAAGGTGGCCTCAGTGTTGTGCCTGGGGCAGCTTAGTAAAATGCCCAGGGCCTCCTAGTTTTATTGCCACACAACAGCTGTGGGTAAGGCTCAGTCTTTGAAAGAGATTCTTTATGTGCATGAGCTGGCCTGGTTGAGCTGGTGTTCAGAGTGTCTCTGGTGATGTAGCACTAACTGGGTGTGGCAATGTCCCAGGGTGTGCCTGGTGGTTATTACAAGTTTAATGTAAATTCAGTTCTTGTGCCAGTGCCTGGTGTGACCTTTTTGCAAAATGCCCTGAGAATGTTGCTGCCAGCTGCTGCTCACCTCAGGGCAGTACCTGGCCTGTGACCACTTCATAAAATTCCCTGAGAACACAGCCACCAGCCACTGCCTGCCTTGGCCTTATGGATCCCCAAGAGCTCCCCATGAGAGGCTGCAGCACAAGTTTTGGCTCACTGCCCACCACCAAAAATTCATGAGGCAGCTTCTCAATAGCTAAGGGTGCCCTCAGCAACATAGCACTAGGTGGGCAGGGTAGAATTCCAGGTGGTTACAGAATGTGGATGGTGGTTTTTATCAAGTTAATAAAGTTTTGGTTCTTTTACTGGTGCTGGCCCATGAACATTTTGCAGAATGCCCTGAGAACCCTGTGGCCAGCTACCACTCGCCTCAAACCTGCAGGTTCCTGAGAGCCATACAAGAGAAGCTGCAGTGCAGATGTGGCTCTCTGCCCAGCACCAAAAGTTCCTTGACCTGCCGTGGGCGGATTGCTGCTATAAAAGACTTCTGCAGCTTATGAGGTGGGGCTGGCACCCAGGAGCCAGGAGTCCTCCTGTGATGCAGTCCTAGCAGTGTGGGGTGAGGACCCAGGGCATCACCAAGGTGGTGTGTATGCATTGGATTTTACCAGACCAATGTGATCTCAGATTTGTCCTTTTGGGAGAGGGTTCAACATAGAAAAGATGGCACCCTACTATATGCTACATGTGAGACCAGCTCCACACAAGGGCAAAGTTCCTTCCAGTTGAAACCACACAACTCAGTCTTTCTCCATAGATCTCTGGTGCCTTTTATGAATTGCTGCTCCTCTACCAGAGGCCAGTGAGTTTTTGCAAATGAGTGAGTCTGTGTGCAGGCCCTTTAAGAGAGTGTTTATATTTCCAGCCACCTTCTGTCTCACCAGTATGGACAGAGTCCTTGCTGATTTTCAGTCAGATGTTGTAGGAATTCATCTTCCTGGCACAGGACCCTTGAGCTGGAAAGCCTGGTGTGGAGCTGGAACCTCACCCTCTTCTGGTGGGACTGGCACCACTGAGGTGTCCCCCCCCACCGCCGATGCACAACCACTATCTGTGGGTTTGGCGTAGCCCATTTTGTGTCTCCATCCTTCCTACCAGTCTTGATGTGACCTCTTGTTTATATCCTTAGTTATAGGGGTTATGGTCAGCTGTCTTCAGGAGGTTTTTGAGGTTGATTGTTCTATAATTTAATTGTAATTTTGGTGTGATTCTGGAGGCAGTAGGCATATCATTTACATAATCCACCATCTTGGATCGTCTCCCCCAAAATGACAGAATCTTAATTTGACACTTTCCACATGCACAACCCCCTATCATTCAGAAATTTTATTTTAATCCATTTTTGTTTATCCAGTATGTACTGGTCTAAAGTGAAAATTTTGATTCCACAATTTAATAGGGTATTACATGAAAAAATATAGTATATAGAAAGGAATCTGTCTTTTCCGAGAATAAGATTTGAGGGATTATGTGTCATGTTTCCTTATTCATATTTGGCGGTACACTAAACTCTTATGAGTAAGGCCAGACATACTTGCCTCCTTAGCTGGGAAAATTGATAGGACCATCCTTCAGATAAGATAAATTGTCCTCTTTTAAAATTTATATATTTTTATTTTTTCTCATTTACTTTTATTTTTCAATTACATTTGACATACAATATTATATTGGTCAGGTGCACAGGATAGTGATGAGATATTTATATAACTTACAAAATCCTTATTCCATATACATCTGGTTTCCATTTGACACCATGTGTAAATAGATATTACAATGCCATTGACTGTATGCCCTTTGCTGCACTTTATATCCCTGTCACTATTTTTTGACTATGAATTTGTACTTCTTGATTTCTTCCCCTTTGTAGTCCATTCCTCCTGTCTTCCTCCCATCACCTCAACAAATCTAGTACCCTTCTGACACCATCCATAGTTATTGCAACATTATTGATTATATTCCCATAACTGTTACTTTGTAATCAACAAACTGAACTTCCCAATCCCCTTCCCTTATTTCACCCCCTCCCACAACCCTTCTCCCACCTGGCAACAAACCAAATGTTCTCTGTCTATGAATCTGTTCCTGTTCCACTTTTTTATTTTTTTCTTTGGATTTCACCTATAAGCAAAGTCAATTGGCATCTGTCTTCCTGTGTTTGACAGTCTACTCAGTGCAATACCATCCATGTCTTTTGATTGGAGCTTTTAATCCATATAAATTGAAAGTATTTTTTTTTTTGCTTTTTAAAGATTTATCTTATTGTTTTGAGAGAAGGTGTGTGTGTGTGAGTGTGTGTGTGTGTGTGTGTGAGAGAGAGAGAGAGAGAGAGAGAGAGAGAGAGAGAGAGAAGGGGGAGGTCCCAGAGCAGTCTCCATAGTCATACATCGTTAGTTGTGACATAGTTTCATTCCATACAGGTGGATGTGGGGCTGCATGGGGTGGGAACTGAACTGGGGGTCTGCTGCATGGGAGGCAAGAACCTTCACTGCTGAGCCATCCTAGCAATTACCAGTTGTGCCACAGTACAGAATATGGGTCTGCGTGGGCCGGGGTCAACATTCGATTCCTATACCTTGTGATTGCAAGGCAAGCACTCAAACTGTTGAGCTATCCTAGCACCCCCAAATTGAAGGTAATTGTTGATATGTAGCTATTGTCATTTTATTATTAATAATTTTGCTTCCTTTCACCCCCATCTTAAAGTAGTCCCTCTAACATTTCTTCTAATACTGGTTTGGTGGTGATTAACTCCTTTACTTTTTTCTTGTCTGGGAAGCTCTTTATTTGTCCTTTAATTTTGAATGATAACCTTGCTGGGTAGAGTAATTTGGGTTGTAGTTCCTTGCTTTTCATCATGTTGAATATTTTCTGCCACTTCTTTCTGGCATGCAAAGTTTCAGTTGAGAAATTAGCTAATAGTCTTACGTAGTTCCCTTTTAAGTTACTAGCTACTGCTTTTAGGATTCTCTCTCTGTATTTAACCTTGGCCATTTTGATTATAATGTGTCTTGATGTGGGCCTATTTGGGTTTATATTATTTGGAACTCTCTATGCTTCCTAGTCTTATATGTCAGTTTTCTTCACCAGGTTAGGGAAGTTTTAGGTTATTATTTTTTCAAATAGGTTCTCAATTCCTTGCTTTTTTATCTTCTCCTTCTGGTACTATTATGATATGAGTGTTGTTATGCTTGGTGTTATCCCCAGAAGCCCCTTAAATTATCCGTATTTTTTAATTCTCCTTTTGCTGTTCTGAGTGAATGTTTTCTGCTACCTTGTCTTCCAATTCACTGATTTGATTCTCTGCTCCATAATAGTGTGCTGGTGATTCCTTCTATTTCATTCTGAATTTCTGTTATTGTATTCTCTATTTCTTACTTTGTGTGTGTGTGTTTGTTTCTATGTCCTTCTTTATGCTTGCTATCTCTCTTTTGAAGGTTTTATGAAAGTCATTGAGCATCCTTATAACCATTGTTTTGAGTTCTGTATCTGATAGGCTACTTGCCTCCATCTTATTTAGTCCTTCTTCTGAAATTTTCTGCTGTTCTTTTATTTGAGACTTATTTCTATTTTTTCCTCCTCATTTTGGATGTCTGTGTTTGTTTCTATGTATTAGGTAGATCTTTTACACCTTCCAGTATTACTGGATAGCCTTTGTAGTAGGTGCCCTGTGGGGCTATGGCATTGTCTCCCTGGTCACCTGTGCTTGGCGACCCTATAGATTCTGATTTAGTGCCAATCCTGTGCCTGGAGCTACTCATCAAAAGTTTCAGAGCACATCACTGCTGGTCTTTACCTGCTGGGGCTTGCGGACTTAAGTAGTTTCCCAAGAAAGATAGCAATGCAGGCAGGGCTAGCTGTTCACTGAAGATAGTGCCTCTGGCATTGGAAGACTTGAGTGGGGGGAGGTTTCAGTAAGTCAGCAAGGTAGAGTAAGCAGAGTTCACCAGACCAATCAAGTTCAGATTTGGCTGTGTGGGGGCAGGTACAGCACAGGAAGGATGGCACCCACTAGCTGGCTGCTTGGGAGGAGGACCCACTCAGAAAAAATGGTGACAGTCCTTTGGCCCTTGCCCCAAAGCCACATGCCTCAGTCTGCGCCTGTATGCCTCTAATGCCCCCTGAGTCACCACCCCTCTGCTGGAGTCCAGGGTGATGACCCATGAGTGACCAAGTGTGTGCAGGCACTTAAAGAGAACATCTAGGTTTCTTGCAGCCTTCTGTCCCAACTGGACAGTCAGAGTCCCCACGGTTTTTCAGTCAGTTGTTGTGGGGCTTCATTCTCAGCACCAGTACTCCAGGCTGGGGAGACTGGTATGATGCTGAGGTTCTGTGCTCCTCTGGGAAAACCTCTGTGGCTGAGATATCCCTCCTGATTCTCTACTGCCACTAGAGCTTTGGTTCCTTTTGCACGTGCATCCCTCCTACCGGTCTCAATATGGCCTCCTCTTTGTATCTTCAGTCATAAAACTTCTGTTCAGCTAGACTTCAGATGTTCTCTCAGTTGGTTGTTCAATAATTTAGTTGTAATTTTTAAAAAGATTTATTTTACTGTTTTTGACAGAGACAAAGAGAGACAGAGACAGAGAGAGACAGAAAGAAGGGGAGGGCCCAGAGCAGTCTCTATAGTTGTACACCATCAGTTTTCGACATGGTTTTGGTCCACACAGGTGGGCAGGGGCCGCACAGGGTGGGAACTGGGCTGGGAACCTCCCACATGGGAAGCATGCCCCCTTGAGCCAGGGGCCGAATCGGGGGATGAGAACCAAACTGGGGGCCTCCAGCATGGGAAGCACACTCCAGTTTAACATATGGGTCCACATGGGCTGGGCCTGGGATTCGACCCTTGGTCCCCGAGGCTGCAAAGTAAGCACTTAACCTGATGAGCCATCCCAGCTTTCCCTGTAATTTTTTTAAGGATTTATTTTAATTGTTTTGACAGAGAGAGAGAGACAGAGACAGAGAAGGGAGAGGGCCCAGAGCAGTCTCCACAGTTGTACATCATCAGCTTTCTACATAGTTTTCATTCCACAGGTGGGTGTGCGGCCACCCAGGGTAGGAACTGGCCACAGGGCAGGAACTAACTAGAGGGGACCTCCTGCATAGGAAGTGTGTCCCTGTGAGCCTGGGGCCTTCCATATGGGAAGTATGCCTGGAGCAGGAGCTGAACCAGGGCTTTTCACATAGGAGGCTTTCCTCAGCGAGAACTTAACTGGGGACACATCCCAGATCAGCATATGGGTCAGCAAGGTCCTGGACCCAGACTCGATCCTCAGACCCCAGGGCTGCAAGATGAGTGCTCAAGACAAGCGCTCAACCTGCTAAGCCATCCCAGCAGCCCCAATTTAGTTGTAATTTTAATGTGTTCATAGAATAAAGTAGACACAGTCTTTACCTACTTTGCCATTTTGGATCTTGCAATAAATTATCCTTTTTGATGTGTCCTTTATTAGCATAACATTTTAAAGCATGTGTTTTCAAAATAAGTACCTATATATTTACTTGTAAATGATATACACTTAGTATTCATAATATAGATATACATATTTATATACTATACACTATTATTCTTATAGAGTATTAAATTATAATACATACACAAAAGTAAAAATTTTAGCATGATGAGATTAAAAAAATGACCTATACTTTGAAACATATTTCTGGAATGTAAAGTACAGCATTGAGAATATAGTCAATTATGTTTCAAAACTATGTACAGTATAGTGCCAGGTGGGTACCAGATTAATTGAGTGGATCACTGCATAAATTATATAAATGTCTAATTCTTATGCTGTACACCTAAAACTAATATAAAATAATGTTGATGTTAACTGCAACTGAAAAAAAAAATTTAAATAGTACATTTCTGATTGTGAAGTTTACACTATTATTAGTAAGTACCTCACAGCTCAATACATACTTGGGATGAAGTTTATTGTTAATGAAAGTGTATGTCAACCACATTTTATATATATATATATACACACACACATACATATTTTAACATTTATTTTATTGTTTTTGAAAGAGACAGAGAGAGACAGAGACAGAGAGAAAGGGGAGGGCCCAGAGCAGTCTCCATAATTGTATGTTATCAGTTTTTGGTATGGTTTTGTTCCAAACAGGTGGGGAGGAGCCAAGCAGAGCAGGAACTGGGCTGGGGGCCTCTTGGCTGGGAGGCACGCCCCCTTGAGCCAGGGGCTGAAGTGGGGGTTGAGAACCGATCTGGGAGCCTCCCGCATGGGAAGCACATCCCAGTTCAGCATATGAGTTTGCACAGGTTGGGGCTGGGATTTGATTCTTGGCCCCCAGGGCTACAAAGGGAGGGCTTAAATCCCTGAGCCATCCTGGCTTCCCCAACCACAGTTTAAATAGGATAATTTCTTGATAATTATAAAATTGTTTAGCTGATTTATGTGAAACATAAATCAGCTTATATCAGCTTAAAAAATTTATATTGTAGCCGATGAAGTGTCGTTCTAGGAGTAGAGTATACATTCTGTCATTTTAAATTTTGCTTGCTTTATTAGAATTGCCTTCAGTTCATTGTTTCTCCCTTTAAGCCATATTTCTACATTTCTAGCTTAGTTAATACTAGAAAATACAATTTTTATTAAACTGGGCATACTCCAAATTGCCATGTGCTTCAATATGCCATCAGCAAACAATTAGGTAAAGAACCCCATGGATGCTTCTGCCCTTTCCTGGGGTGAGGCCTATTTGACACATGAATCTCTGATGAGGAACTGAATGCAGGCAGCTATATCAATTCATATCTTACATGTAACCTAAGTTCAATTTCTGACTTTTAAATCTAGAAATCTAAATACAAGCAGATGTTCTAATATTTTCATATTGCACACCCAAAGAATCATGTGAGGCCTTCACCTCACTTGTCATTCCATGGTGTTTTATTTTCTTGCAATATCCTGGATGGGGAAGTAGTTGAATATTTTATTCCATGTCAGAGAATAGTATTCTTTTACCTCTATAATATGTGAAGGTTTCTTTTCTAATTGAAAAGAAAATTTTACATTCTGTATTAATATCTGTAATTAAGACTTAGCAATGGAATATCAGAAAACAGCAGCAGATTTAAAGACTGACCCTGGGAGGCCAATGAATGTGGTGGCAAAGAACCTGGCTTCAGGTATTAGTCAGAGTTTTGTTCAAATCCTGGCTCTACTTATTACTAACTATGTAAACTTGAGGTAAATTAATCACTTTGAACTTCAATTTTGCTTTATAAAAAAAAGTGATAGTACCTAACACATTAATTAGGACATTTAAATAGCTCTCTAGAGCTATTTAAAACAAAATAAAACAAAAAGGG
This sequence comes from Craseonycteris thonglongyai, assembly GCA_004027555.1. Taxonomy (NCBI): domain Eukaryota; kingdom Metazoa; phylum Chordata; class Mammalia; order Chiroptera; family Craseonycteridae; genus Craseonycteris; species Craseonycteris thonglongyai. The sequence continues at coordinate 54,279 of PVKE010004006.1, forward strand.
TGAACAAGAAGCGTCCAAGTGCTAGGAGGATGACACACCCCAAACTCCAGTGGCCAGAGCTCCTGTGCTCAGGATCCCTTGAGACCTATGTGTCTATTAATTTGGCTGTTATTTGTGTCCTTGAATATCATTTGTAATAAGCCAGTAATCTACTGAAACTGGTTTTCTGTTCTGTGAGCTGCTCCTGCAATTTAATTGAACCTGAGGAGGAGGTTGTGGAGACTGCCAATCAATCTAAATTACAGCAATCAAGGTGTCATCAAGATGGTGATGTGAGAGGAGAATCTCTAAACCTCTCCTGGAAAATACAACAAATAGGAAACTAAATTTCAACAAGGGAATCCCTACACTATGTATCACCTCAGCTGAGAGACCCACTCATCACAAGAAAACATCTAAAGGTCCAAAAAAGGGAGATGAATAGGAGAGAGGGGAAGAGATCCAGAGCCCAACAGAAGTAGGAGTGAGCTGGAGGCCTGGGAACACAGGCCAAAATACAGCATGACCCTGGGCGGGATAGAAGCCAAGAGCTGAAAGAGGGAAGCCAGGGTGGCTCAGTGGGTTAAGCATGCACCTTGCAGCCCCCAGGGACTGAGGATTGAATCCCAGCCTTGGCCTATGAGGATCTGCATGATGAAGGAGTATGCTTCCCATGCAGGAGGCCCCCAGTTCAGTTTTCACCCCCATCCCCATTCAGCTCCTGGCTCGAGGGGACTTGCCTCCCATGCAGAGACCTCCAGCCCAGTTCTGGCCCTGCAAGGCCCCTGGACACCTGAGTGGAACAAAACCATGTCAAAAACCGATGATTTACAATTATGGAGACTGCTCTGGGCCCTCCCTCTTCTCTCTGTCTCTCTCTGTTTCTTTCTCTTTCTGTCTGTCAAAACCAATAAAATAAATCTTAAAAAATAAAAAAGCGCTGAAAGTCCAGAGGCTTGGGAGATTGAAGTGGGTGTGACTTTGGATGAGTTAGGGCCCAAGCCAAGGAGTGAAGAACTGCCCTGAGTGACTTAGAACCTGAACACAGCCCTGGTTTAGTTAGAGCCTAAGCAGAGGTGTCTTACATGGCCCTGGATTCAGAACCACAGCCAGAGTGTGCATACACATGAGACTGAATGATCTTGGAGCTGGAAGCTGAGGGACACAGCAGTGCTGACCCAGCCTGGGGCAAGCTGCAGACTGAGACAGAAGCCATGGAGATGTTGACCAGAGAAAAACACAATCTGGGGCAAAACGAGGGGTTCCAGAGAAGGGAAGAAGACGGAGCCAATGGCATGAGCATACCTTGGCCCTCCACACTCCTGAAGGAGGAAAGGCTCATGTTAGAGCTGAGCCCAGTACCCAGGGAAGCATATGACCTCAGGACACACAGGGGTTACAACCCACACTGCCCTTACTGCCAGGTACAACCCATGGTCATGGAGCCTAGTGGCTTCCCCTAACTCTCTCCCATGCTTTACCCCACAAAATCCACCTAGTGCCTGCATCCAGTAAGCTACATTCTGGCAACCATCTTTACCCTGTGACACAAACAGACTTGCACCTTTCCCAAGAAAATTCACTCCCACCCTTCCAGCTGAAACTAGCAGGGGGTGGCACAGGGAAACTACGACACACAGGCACAGCAGTTCTTGGCTTCTCTGGGATGTCACAGGTATAGAATACCATCAACCACCACATCTCCCAAAGGAAGAGGTGCACTGAGACTGAGGTGACTGAGTCAAAGAAGAGGAGTCCATTTTCCATGAAATCTCCCAGTCTGAGAAATCCAAATAATCAAGAGAAACTGAAGTGAAAGACCTCTTTATATCTGCCAGGGGAAAAGTCCTTATGCCCAGGAATAGAAACAATCCACCAACAATGAGTACACTAGGGAACAAAGTTGCTAAGAAAAAATAAAAGATCTCCAGAAAAGGAACTGAAAGATACAAAACATGCTGTAAATGACACAGAATTCAAGACTGCAATTCTGAAAACACTTGGGAGATAAAAGAAAATTGGGGCAGTACACAGAAGAGCCAAAATGATCCCAGAAAGGAAATCTGTGAACGAAAGAAATACTTTAATAAAGAAATTAAAACTATATAAAAGAACCTAATAGAAATTATGAAGATAAAAAAGAAATAAAAGAGAGCAGTAAAAACAGTAAAAGAAATAAAAAATGAAATAGCTAGCAGAAGAATCAGGGCTGACAAGATAGAGGAAAGAATTAGTGATATAGAAGACTGAAATATGGAACTACTACAGAAGTAAGAGAGAGGTTTGAGAGTCAAAAGAAATGAAAGAACCATACAAGAAATGTCTGACACCATTAGGAATAAAAACATAAGAATAATAGGAGTATCAGAAAGAGCAGAGCAGAAATCCACAGATAGCTTATTCAAGCAAATAGCAGATGAGAACTTTCCAAACCTATGGAAAGAACTAGAAACTCAAATTCAAAAAGAACACAGGACCCCTAGCTATGTAAATTCTAGCAGACCTTCTCCAAGGCACATTACACTGAATATGTCAAAAATCAAAGACAAGTAAAGAATTCTCAAGGCAGCCAGGGTAAAAAAAATTAACCTTTAAAGGTAAGCTTATCAGGCTATCATCAGACTTCTCAGCAGAAACTCTACAAACCAAGAAGTAGTGGAATCAAATATTCAAAATACTAAGAGAAACTACCAGAGCCAAGAATAATTTATCCAGCAAAGTTGTCCTTTAGATATTAAGGAGAAATAAAGACCTTATCAGACTCACAAACTTTGAGGGAATTATCCAGCACAAGGTTGGCATTTCAGGAAATACTGAAGTAGGCTATTAAACATGAAACAAAGTCAAAATAAATTGAAAAAAGTTGGGACAACAAGAACACAAAAAGGGAGGAAGTAAAGGTTTAAACTTCCAAAAGAAAATGGAGAGAAGAAGCATGCTTAAGAAAAGGAGCCACTACATATATGAAACTTTCTTTTTCATAATCCTCAGGGTAACTACTCAAAAAACAAAAAACCAACAAACAAAACAAAACACAGAACTAAAACATTACCAAAAAATAAAAAAATAAAAAAGGGTGGAGTGGGGTGGGGGGACAGAAGGAAAAACCATAGAACATCATGTAACTAAAAAACTGACTGTGAGAAAAAAGCTAAGAAGAAATTGAGACCCAAACTGCTAAGAAGCTGAAGAGAAAATAGCCATAGAAAATATTCAGATATCAATCAACACCCTAAATGTAAGTGGATTGAACTCACTTAAAAGGCACAGAACTCAATAAAAAGGCACAGAGTAGCAGAGTGGGTTAAAAAACAAACCCATCCATATACTATCTCCAAGAGACACACCTCAACCACAAGGGCAAAGTGAAAGTGTAGAAAACAATATTCTAAGCAAATGGAATCCAGAGAAAAGCAGCAATAGCCATACTTATATTTAATGAAGCAGACTTCAGGATTAAAAAGGTAATAAGAGACAAAGATGGACATCTCATAACGATAAAGGGGACAATACAATGAGAAGACATGATACTTATTAATATGTTTGCCCCCAACCAGGAAACACCAAAATTTGTAAAACAATTAACAGATATAAAAGGAGAAACCGATGAAAACGCAATTATAGTAGGGAACCTAAACACCCCCTTAACAGCTATGGACAGATAATCCAATATGAAAATAAGTAAGGAAATATCAGCTTTAAATGATATGTTACAGCAACTAGACATAATTGACATTTATAGGACACTCCATCCTACAACACAAGACTCCAGTACAACTGGAACATTCCCAAGAATAGACCATATTCTGGGACACAAAAGTAGCCTCAAAAAATTCAAGAAGGTTGAGATCATACCTAGTGTATTCTCAGACTGCATAGTTCTGAAAATGGAGATCACCTGCAAAAATAAAGCAGACAAAAACAACATACATGGAGATTAAATAACATGTTATTAAGAAACAACTGGATCAAAGAAGAAATAAAAGAAGAGATTAAGAAATACAAAGAAACTAATAACAATGAAAATAAAATATATCAAAATAACTGTGATGCATCAAAAGTAGTAATAAGCAGGAAATTTATATCATTACAGTCCTATCTCAGGAAACAAAATGGAGAGACTGTGGACAAAAGGAACACTTATACACTGCTGGTGGGAATGTAAATTGGTATAATCACTGTGGAAGGCAGTATGGAGATTCCTCAAAATACTAAGCATGGTATTGTCATATGACCCAGTAATCCCTGGCTATCTCCCCCCAAAAACCTGAAAACCTTAATCTGCAAAGATATATGTACCCCAGTGATCATCGCAGCACTGTTCACGGTGGCCAAGTCATGGAATAAACCAAAGCATCCTCTTATAGAGGACTGGATAAAGAAATTGTGGTACATTCCATTGTTGGAATACTATTCAGCAACAAGAAAAGATGAAATACAGCAATTTGTGACAACATGAATGGGCATTGAAACCATCTTATTAAGCCAAATAAGTCAGACTGAAAGAATCAAGAAACATATGACCTCACTTATATGTGCAATATAAAACTGAAAGGAACAAAGAAACAAAGACTCATGGACACAGTCAATAGTTTAGTGGTTACCTGAGGGTAAGGGGGGAGGTGGGTGGGAGAGATGGGTGGGGGGAAGAAGGGAGAGTGAGTCAAACATACGGTGATGGAAATTGAGCTGATTCTGGGTGATGAGAACATAATGCAATGTATAGACAATGTAATGGAGAATTGTACACCAGGAAACAATGTAATTGATATCAATAAATTTAACAATAAAAAAGAGAAACAAGAAAAAGCACAAGTAAACAACTTAACGTCCTATCTTAAAGAACTGGGAAAAGATGAACAAAAAAAGCCCAAAGTCAGAAGAAGGAAACAATATAAATAAGAGCAGAACTAAATGAAATAGAGAAATGAAAAATATTAGAAAAAATTAATGCAACAAGAAACTGGTTCTTTGGGGGACAAAAATCAATATACTGACAACCATCTTGGAAAAAGAGAAAGAACACAAGTAACCAAAATTAGAAATGAAAGGGGAAAAATTACAACTGATATCACAGAAATGCAGAGAATCATATGAAATTACTATGAAAAGCTATATGCTAACAAATTCAACAACAGAGAAGAAATGGACAAGTTTCTAGAAACATAAAGTCTAGCTAAGCTGAAACAGGAAGAACTGGATAATCTAAATAAATCAATCAACAGTAAGGGAATTGAAATAATCATCCAAAACCTCCCCCCCAAAGCAAAAGCCCAGGACCAGATGGTCTCTCCAATGAGGTTTATCAAGCATTCAAAGAAGAATTAATGCTTATTCTCCTCAAACCCTTCCAAAAAAATTGAAGAAGAGACAATACTTCAAAACACATTCTATAAGGCATTAGCCTAGTACTAAACAAAGCCTGGTAAGGATAACACACAAAAAAAGAAAATTATAGATTAATGTCTCTGATGAACACAGATGCAAAAGTCCTAAACAAAATACTAGCAAATAGAGCACAACAATACATTAATACAGGGGTGTCAAACCTCCGGCCCGTGGCCCGCCAGTTTCACACCCCTGCATTAATATAATTATACACCATGATCAAGTGGAATTTATCCCAGGGACACAAGAATGGTCCAACATATGCAAATTGATCAATGTAAAACACTATGTAAACAAAATAAAAGATAAAAACACTATATAATTATATCTATTGATGCAGAAAAAGCATTTGACAAGATACAACATCCATTTATGATTAAAACACTGAATGAAATGGGTATAGAAGGAAAATACCTGCAGACAATACAGGCCACAAATGACAAACCCTCAGCAAATATTATACTGAATGGGGAAAAACTAAAATCAGAAACAAGACAGGGATGTCCCCTGTCACCACTACTATTTAATGTAGTACTGGAAGTTCTAGCCAGAGCAACCAGGCAAGAGAAAGTAATAACTGACATCCAAATTGGGAGAGAAGAGGTTAAACTCTTACTTTTTGCAGATGACACACTTCTTTACATAGAAAATGCTAAAAACCCTACCAGAAAACTATTTGAAGCAATAAACAAATATAGTAAAGTCACAGGATACAAAATCGATGTACAAAAATCAATTGCATTTTTAATATATCAACAATCAAACTTCAGAAAAAGAAATAAAAAAAATACATTTTGAAATCACAACAAAAAGAATAAAATACCTAAGAATAAACTTAACAAAAAATGTGGAGGACTTAACATCAAAAACTATAAGACACTATTATTGAAGAGGACACAAAGAAGTGGAAAGATACCCCACATTCATGGATTGGAAGAATCAAAGAGTGAAAATCACCATATTACCCAAACTGATAAACAAATTTAATGCATTCCCATTAAAATCCCACAGACATTCTTTCAACAATAGATTTAAAAATCATAGATTCTCATGGAACCACAAAAAAACTGAAGTGCCAAAGCAACCCTACATAAAAAGAATAAGGCTTGGGGCATCACACTTTCTGATTTCAATCTATACTACAAAGCATCAATAATCAAAACAACTTAGTATCGGCAGAAAAACACACGCAGACCAATGGAACAGAATAAAAAACCCAAAAATAAACCCACAAATATATGGACAGATAATTTTTGACAAAGTAGCAAAAAATACACAGTGAGGAAAAGAAAGCCTCTTCAGTAAATAGTATTGGAAATATTGGAAAACCACATGCAAAAGAATGAATCTGAGCTGTGAGCTGTCACCATATACCAAAATCAATTCAAAATGGATTAAAGACCTCCACATAAGACCAGAAACAATAAACTGTATAGAATAAAACATTGGTACTAAACTTACAGACCTTGGGTTTAGAGAGGATTTTATGAACCTGACCCCAAAGGCAAGGGAAGTAAAAGCAAAAGAAAATGAATGGGACTATATCAAACTAAAAAGTTTCTGCACAGCAAAAGAAATCATCAACAAACAAAGAGGGAAGTAAACAAATGGGAGAAAATATTTGCAACCAATGCCTCTGATAAGGGATTAGTATATCTAAAATATATAAAAAACTCATACAACACAACAAAAAGACTCACAATCCAATTAAAAATTGGGCAGTGGACCGGAAGAGACACTTCTCCCATGAAGACATACAAATGGCCAACAGATATATGAAAAAATGCTCAACTTTCCTAGCTATTATGGAAATGTGAATCAAAGTCACAATGAGATGCCATCACCTGTTAGAATGGCTATTATCAACAAGACAAGGAATAACAAATATTGGAGAGGTTGTGGAGAAAAGGGAACCCTCATACACCTCTGGTGGAAATGCAAACTGGTACAACCACTGTGGAGGACAGTACCTAATTTCCTCACATTTTTAAGAATAGAGATACTATTCAACCCAGCAATCCCCCTTCTGGGCATCTACCCCCAAAATTTGAAGAAGTCTGTGAAGATAGATGTACCCCAATATTCATCACAGCACTATTTATAGTGGCCAAGTCATGGCCACATAAACCAGTGTCCTTTGATAGATGATTGGATAAAGAAGTTGTACATTTACACAATGGAATATTACTCAGTCATAATAATAGATGAAATATGGCCATTTACAACAACGTGGATGGATCTTGAGATCGTCATGTAAAGCAAAAATAATCCAGACATAAAAAAAACCAAGAACCATATGACTTCATTCGTATGTGGACCATAAAACTGAAAGCAAGAAAGAAACAAAAATTCATGGACACTGTCAATAGTTTAGTGGTTATGTGAGGGAGGAGAGATGGGGACTCAAATATATAGTGATGGAAAGAGAACTGACTCTAGATGGTGAACACATGATGCAAACACTGAGACAATGTATTACAGGATTGTACACGTGGAACCTATGTAATTTTTACTAACCAATCTCACCCCAATAAGTTTAACAACAACAAAAAATAAAAAAAAAAAAGAAAAGAAAAGCAAAGAAAGTTGGGCTAGGATAGAGAAAGAAAGAGGGCTTAAAGTATTGTGGCATAAAAATATATAATTATGTTTCTTTTTCATATAAAAGTTAATGTACACTGGGGTCTCATCTCATGATCCCTGGCTGTTTCTTATTCTTTTTTCTTTTGACAGAGACAAAGAGAGACAGAGAGAAGGGGGAGAGCCCAGAATAGTCTCCATAGTTGTACGTCATCAGTTTTCCACGTGGTTTCAATCCACACAGGTGGATGGGGACTGTGCAGCCTGGGGGCCTCCTGCATGAGAGGCATGCTCCTTGAGCCAGGGACCAAACTGGGGGGTGAGAACAGAACTGGGGGCTTCCTGCAAGGGAAGCACACCCCAGTTCCACATATGGGTCTGCACGGATGGGGCCAGGATTTGATTCTTAGTCCCCAGGGCTGCAAAGCGAGCACTTAACCTGCTGAGCCACCCCAGCTTCCCCTGGCTGTTTCAGTTATTGACATTATGTCTGATTCCAGCCAGAAGAAAGAAGAAAAAAAGGAAGGCACACTACTTTTCTTTGAAGGGTATGATTTGGAAGTTGTTTACATTGCATTGGCCAGACTTTAGTTACATGGTAATAACTAACTGCAAAGTAGTAGAGAGTATGTAGTATTTGCTTGTATCCATGTGCTGGATCCAGGTGTCTATTACTAAAGGAAGACAGGAAAAATGGTTATGGGGCACAACTAACCATCTATGGAATATGTGTCTCTCATATTATTTAATAATCGTAGGAATTAGATGATATCATTTAGCACAGAACTGCCCCATAATTAAAGAACAAACCCAAGTTTATTATTATTATTATTAATCTCTGAGTCTTTTTTTTTCTCTTAAGCAAAATGAATATTGATTATTCCATTCTGTAAAAAGGCATTGAGTTCTGATCTTGTGGCAAGAGTGTCCTACCTATCTCATCCTGTACTAATCATGGAAACAATAATAACAAAAAAGGATGGGCTTTGAAACACACACACACACACACACACATATGTATATATATATAGTCTGACAATTAAGTTCGTGAACTTGCCACCACAGGCTTATGTTGGCAGCACTGAAAAATTGGTAAGTTTTCATAACCTTGGTATATTAGTGTCTCACAGCTGTGTTTGCATCACTGTTTGGTGGTGTCTTGCTGAATGGCGTTCATTATTCTTATTGTGTGTTTTTGTTTGCTCTTGTGAGGATGTTGGAACTTGAGTTTGCCAAGACCATTTGGAGAGGCAAGATGATGTTTTGGGCTGTGTTTTCACTGGTGATGAAACATGGGTGTACCAAGACAACACTGTAACAAAGTGTCAAAGTTTTAAATGGAAGTCAGCCAATTCTCCATGACTCAAAAAGTCCAGTCAGTCCAAATTAAGAGTCAAAATGATGTTGCTAACCTTTTTTGATATCAGAGGGATTGTTCATTATGAATTTGTTCATTTAGAAGTACTGAAAAGGCTGTGTGGAAAAGTTAGCCAAAAATAACCTAAACTTTTTACCAACAACTAATGGCTCTTGCATCACCACAATGTACCAGTTCACACAGCACTGTCTGTGAGGGAGTTTTTAGCCAGTTAACAAATAACTCTATTGGAACACCCTCCATACTCAGCTGACCTGGCCCACAATGACTTTTTTTTTTAACCCAAAGATAAAGGAAATGTTGAAAGGAAGACATTTTCATGACACTCAGGACATCAAGGGTAATACGACGATGGCTCTGATGGCCATTCTAGAAAAAGAGTTCCAAAATTGCTTTGAAGGGTAGACTAGGCACTGGCATCAGCGCATAGCTTCTCAAGGGGAGTACTTTGATTGTGACTGTAGTGATATTCAGCAATGAGGTATATAGCACTTTTTCTAGGATGAGTTTGCAAACTTAATTGTCAGACTCTATATACTCATCCACATATATCATGTTGGGATCTTCTGAGTGGCTTGTATCACAACTAAAACACAGACAAAAGTAAAAATCTATTTTTGCTGAGAATATGAAAAAATACCAGGAAAAATAGGCTGATGGAGAGAGGTCCTTGCAAAACTGGGAATGAGAAACAGTAGAGCAAAATGGAAAAGGCCTGGACTGTGGATGCAGACAGACGTAGTATATTAGTCAACTTAGGCTGTAGTAACTTGCCAAGTCAATGTTTTACAATAGAATTTCTTGCTCCGAGTCAAGCTCTCCTCAGATTTGCTCCATAGATCTCTTCATTCTGGTACCTCTATCTAGCGCATGTTCTTATGGCAGATGACAGTCACTCATTAGGTTGAAAAAGTGCATTTGAAGTCTATATCTGCGTTTTTCCCCAGCTTGAGATATAAATGACACATAGTGTTGTGAAAGTTTAAGGTGAATAATGTGTTAATCTGATAATTTATATATTGCAAAATACTTTCCACCATAGCATTAACTACCACCTCCAACCTGTCACATAGTTATCATTTCTTTATTGTGGTAAGGACATTTAAGATCTACTCTCTTAGCTATATTCAAGTATATGATACAGTATTATTGGATATGATCACCATGCTGTATATTAGATCCCCAAAGTTGTTAATCTTGTAACTGGAAGTTTGTACACTTTGATCAATATGTCTTCATTTCCACCACCCTCCAGTCCCTGGTAACCACCATTCTACTCTCTGTTTTTCTGACTTTAACTTTTAAATAATTAAAAAATATATTTTTCAATTATAGTTAACATTCAATACTATATTAGTTTCAAGTACTGTATGCAACATAGTGATTACACATTTATATAATTTACTAAGTGATCACCCCAAAAAGTGGTATCTATTGACCCCGTACATAGTTATTACATTAGTATTGACTGTATTCCCTATGTTGTATTTTATATCTCTGTAACTGTTTTTTGAGTTTGACTTTTTTGGATTCCACATATCTGTGATATCGTACAACATTTGTCTTTCTCTGTCTGGCTTATTTCACTTACTATAATGTCCTCAAGATTCATCCAAGCTGTCACAAATGGCAGGATTTTCTTCTTTTTCTTGCTGAGTAATATCTTGTTGTAGATATATACCAAACCTTTATCCATTCATTCGCTGATAGATACTTAGATTGTTTTCATATTGTAACTATTATGAGTAAAACTGCAATGAACATAGGAGTGCAACTCTCTCTATGAGATTGGAACCTTTGAGGTATATCTATTCACATTCCATTGACCAAGTCAGATGGCCGAGTCCAAAATCAATGACATGGAGAAGTATTTTCCATCTTACATGTAAGCATTGCAAGGGCAGAAAAGAAATAAGTGTGAATAGTTGTGAACAAATAATATGGTCTACAACACCTGAGTTTGAATTCTTAACTAGCTGTGTGATCAAGGGCAAGGCACGTAGCCTGCTTGAGCCTATTTATAAATAAGGACAATACACATAGCTAATAAGATTGCATTTATTAAATAAGATAAGCCGTACAAAGCAGAATTTCTAAATGGTATGCCACAAATGGATTACAGGTCTGTCACAATATTATGTTTTACAGCCCACAAATCAGTTGGGTGAGGTTTGGGGCTTCCAGATCCCCCACCAGGAGCCTCCTGCCATTAGCAGGCTTGCCGATGTGCTGGCTGCACAAATAGTATCATTTTATGTGTGCCACAGTATGAAAAATGTTAGGAAGCACTGGAAAGTAAAGCACCAAGATGGTGCCTCACCCTTGGTAAGTGTTAAACTAGAAGCAGCTGTCATTATTGATAAATGAAGAGGGGACTGGGGGGACGCAGTTTTGATGGCAATGAAAGCATTAGTGGAAAACACTGACAGAAGAGAATATTCCTCCACAGCAGCTCCAAGAAAACTCTACTTGATGCTTTGCCAGTTTCCTCTCTGTGACCCGATAGGGGTCATGAACTGCCCTCCCTCACCACAGCAATTTGAGAAATCCTGGGAAAGAGAATGCAGAAGACAATGTCCAGAGCCCATGCTCTGTGGCCAGAGTTGAAAGTTGAATCTAAAAATAAGTCTTGTGATAGAACTCCAATTGTGACCATTTCTGTAGTCATTTTGAAGCTTATTACAAATCTACTCCAAAAGAAATGACTGAAATTGTGCTTCTTCTGTGAACTGTTGGGAAGAAAAAGCACCATTCTTGCTCTGGCATGTGGTCAAGGTCTGAAGTTGGAGCTTCTCACTGCCTGTCTACAGGCTGAGAGTGTGAAGCTAGTACCTTGGATCTCTCTCAGTTGAAATCTATCCTGGCTGATGAAGTAGTCTCCTATTATTATCACAGAGATGCATATTCTTAGTGTAGACCAAAACCTAGGGCAGCAGCTTGTCATTTGAAAAGTTGCTAGTCCTTAGGCTAGTTAAACCACTAGATAAAGCACATCTCCATTGCTTACAGAGATGTTTTCCTATTTTTCTCCACTACCTAGAATAGGTGCAGACAGTATCTAGTGTCCTAAAAGAAATATAACAGTTGAGAAGGTTAACATCAAGAAGTAAAGTTTTTAAACTAGAAAAGTTAGATCCAATTTTTATGTTATTTTGGAAACTCAGCTTTTAACACTTAGTGATTTCCATAACATGACCATTGGTTTGCTTGACAAGGATTTAACCTTCTCTTATTCATTACTTCAACAGACATTTATTTAAAGAAAAAAAAAGCCTTTTATATGTGAGACTGGATATACAACAATAAGTAAGGCAGTCTTGTCTCAAGTGGCTTTCAGAGTGGCAATAGAGTTTTAATGAAAATAAATGAACTGAAATTTCACAGTGTTAACCACTACTCCTCTAATATCTTACACCGAATAAAAAAAAATACTGCATAAAAATTCTCTAATAATTAAACAGTACTTTAGATACACATTTTAATAGTGTTGTTAACTAAGTAAATCCCTCTCTCCAAATGCATGAGTCAGTCATAATGAGTGTCTCTAATCATCTTACTGCAGAGGAAGAAAAAACACTTGGTCAGCAATGTTGTTAAGAGGACAGGGAAACCGACATTTTCATGCACTACTGCTAGTGCTGATAGGAACCTAAATTGGTTCAGGCTTTCAGAAGTGGCAATCTGGCAATATACAAATGCCCTAAAATGGGAGAATCTTTAAATAAATTATGGAATAGCCATATAAGGGAATACTATGTGAACCATACAAATGATGCTTTAGATAAATGATGAAATGGAATATGTTGTTGAATGAGAAAAAAACAATTGTGTGTACATATATGTGTGTGTATGTGTGTGTGTATAAACAGCTACATGCATTAAAAAACTTAGAGGACACACCCAATAACTTGGTGATTGCCTGAGGGAATGGGAGGAGGGGGGAGGGAGAGAGGGAGGGGAGGTGGGAGAGGGCACCAGCATTATGGACACACTCAATGGTTTGGTG
>PVKE010004007.1:0-67627 GCA_004027555.1 Craseonycteris thonglongyai
TATATAATGTTATCAACCAATGTTATCCCAATATATTTAGTTAAAAAAAAAAGAATTGTAGGGGAAGCTGGGATGGCTCAGTGGGTTAAGCGCTCACTTTGCAGCGCCGGGGACCGGGGATCGAATCCCAGCCCCGGCCCGTGCGGAACCATATGCTGCACTGGGAGCTCCCCCAGTTCAGTTCTCTCTCTGTCTCTGTCTCTCTCTGTCAAAAATAAAATAAATAAATAAAAATAAAAATATATTAAAAAAAAAAGAATTGTCAAATCTTTTCTAACCCTAAACTCTCCTTTTCCCTTGTAATTTATTTGGCTGGGAATTCTTTATGTTTGGATGAGTTTATCAGCTCTTTCCCAATGCAGATTTCCTCCAACCCCACAACAATTGAAAAACTCAAGAAAGAAGAGTTGTACTTTGGTTTATACTCCAGAAGCCCTGGCATGTTGACTCACTGCTGCTACTGAACAGAGAAAGACTCAGGCGAACTAAGATTTGTGATGAATGTTACAAATTTAGGATCCTTCTAAAACATGTTTTATTCCTTGAACATGTAATACAGAAATTATTGTAGAGTAAGTCTTTTAATGGACCTTTACAAATGTATATAAAGTGTGACATAATTAGCGAGACAGGGAATACTTCTCAACTCTAGTTGTTCCTTCAGTTTCTGGATACTAAAGTTACATAAATATAACAAAGAAATTTTCTGGAAGTGTTGACACTACGCAGCTCAACCAGTGTTGTTGGTCTTTTTGTTTGTTTGTTTGTTTTTGCCTCCAAAACTTTCTCTTCATATATAAATTTTACAAATATCATAAATGTTGCCAGAACTTTGGTTTAGCAAACTGACAGTAGAACCTCAATAAATTAATTTACAGAGAAGTAAGGAGTTTTTCTAAAGCTGTGCGGTGAGGCTAATGTCCTAAAAAATTGTTGATCATAGCAGATGTGCTTCACCTGTCAAAATGATAAAATCTAGAAAGCTTTTACTTCTGCAGATTGCAACAGTTTGGCTTTCAGGCATATTGTGGACAATGCATTCACCAAAGTCACACAAAGCAATGTTAACCTCCTGAGTGCTGGCGTGCTTTTTTGAGGTATACCAGCAGTGCTTTCCTTTACTGGGAAAAATAGCCTGGACTGTCTCCTTGCTCTTGCTATCTTCGTGGAACTCATGCTCTTAGGACACTCCTAGAACAACTTTTTAACACTTGTCTGAGACTCCTTACTCTACTATGGTAGTACTGGCTGAGACAAACAGATCAGACAAATGAGCAAGAGTCCTGGTCATCGGACTTCAGTTGTGGGGTGGCCAGTCACAGATACTTCATCCTTTTTCTAGATGAGCACGACAGGAAAGCCACAACAAAGAGAATAGATGACTCCAAGGACCAGTAAACAAGATTTTCTGCTCAGAGACCATCTACTCTGCTGACTTTGCTGAGGTCTGCATCATCATTAGGCCCAGTACAATCTCCCTGCATGTATTAACAAGTATTGATTCCAGGTCATTGCAGTCAGAAGGTTAACTAGGAGGCTGTTCAAAGGGAGTGACCCAGAATACCAGGAGGACCACTAGATTCAGAGCATGCTGGTCAATAGAAATAAGATAGCCATAGCAGTAACAAAATTTTCTAGTAATCATGTTAAAAAAAAGTAAAAAAGGAACAGGTAAAATTAAAACTTTTATTGAGATAACATTGGTATACAACATAAATTTCAGGTATATAACATTTTAATTTATATTTGTATCTATTATAAAGTGATCAACAGTATTTTTAGTTACCATCCATCTTCGTATAGTTGACTCCCTTCACCCATTTTGCCTTCCCTTCAATCCTCTTCCCCTCTGGTAACCACCAATCTGTTCTCTGTATCTAAGAATTTGTTTTTGCTTTTATTTTGCTTGTTTTGCTTTTTAAAGGACTCCACAAAAAAAGAAAAATCATATGATGTTTGACTTTCTCTGTCTGACTTATTTCACTTAGCATAATACTCTCTAGGTTCATTCATGTTGTTACAAATGATAAGATTTCATTCTTGTTTATGGCTGTGTAGTAGTCCATTGTATCGATACCACATCTTCCTTATCCATTTTTCATTGGTGGACACAGGTTGTTTTCATATCATGGCTATTGTAAATAATGCTGCAATGAACATAGGGGTGCATATAGTATCTTTTCAAATGAGTGTTTTTGTATTCTCCAGGTAAACACCCAGAAGGGGAATAGATGGATCATATGTTTGTTCTAGTCTTAATTTTTATAGCAAGCTCCATAATATTTTATACAGTGGTTGTACCAATTTATATTCCCACCAACAGTGTTCAAGAGTTCCTTTTTCTTCACACCTTCTCCAATATTTATTTCTGTACTTTTTGGTCGTAGCCATTCTAAAAGATATGTAGTGATATCTCATTGTGATTTCGATTAGTGATGTTGACTTTGCATGTGCCCACCACACTCATCTGTATGTCTTCTTTAGGAAAATATCTATTCAGGTCTTCTGTCCATTTTTTAATTGGGTTGTGTGTTTTTTGTTGTTGAGTTGTGTGAGTTCTTTATGTATTTTAGGTATTAACTCTTTATCAGATATATAATTTTCAAATATCATTTGTAGATTGTCATTTCATTTTGTTGATGGTTACTTTCACCACACAGGAGCTTTTTAGTTTGATGTAGTCTCACTTACGTTTTCCTTGTCATTGTAGTCAGATACAAAAAAGCGTAGCTACCACTGATGTCAAAGAGTTTACCGCCTGTATTTTCTTCTAGGAGTTTTACAGTTTCAGCTCTTACATTCAAGTCTTTAATCCATTTGCATTAATTTTTTTAAAAGATTTATTTTATTGTTTTTGACAGAGACAGAGAGAGACAGAGAGAAGACCGAGGGCCAAGAGCAGTCTCCATAGTTGTACCCCATCAGTTTTCAACATGGTTTCATTCCACACAGATGGGTGGGGTCGAGCAGGGCGGGAACTGGGCAGGGGGCCTAATTGGGGGGAGGGGCAAGAACCAGACTGGGGGTCTCTGGCATGGGAAGGACACCCCAGTTCAGCATATGGGTCCGCACAGGTCAGGGCCAGGATTCGATCCTCAGTCCCCAGGGCTGCAAAGCAAGCACTTAACCCACTGAGCTACCCCAGCTTCCCCAGTTTGCATTAATTTTTGTATATGGTAGAAGACAGTGGTATAGTTTCATTATTTTACATGTGGCTGTCCATTTGTCCTTATACCATTTATTGAAGAGACTATGTTTTCACCAATTGTATGTTCTTGGCTTCTTTGTTGTAAATTAATTAACAATATATGTGTGGTTTTATTTCTGGGCTCTCTACTTTTTTCCATTGATTGGTCATACTACTTTGCCTACTATAGTTTTCTATAATAGTATAGTCTGAAGCCAGGAATCCTAATAGCTTCATCTTTGTTCCTTTTCTTCCCATCAGGATTGCTTTGTCTATTCAGGGTCTTTTGTAGTTCCATACAAATTTCAAAATTATTTTTTTAGTTCTGTGAATGATATCATTGGTATTTTGATAGGTATTGCATTGAATTTCTAAATTGCTTAGGGTAGTATGGACATTGTAACAATATTAGTTCTTTCAACCCATGAGCACAGAATTTTTTCCATTTATTTGTATCTTCTTCAATGTCTTAACAGTTTGCAGTGTACAAATCTTTTACTCCCTTGCTTAAATTTATTCCTAGGTATTTTATTCTTCTTGATACAAGTGTAAAAGAAATTGTTTTCTTAATTCCTCTTTCTGAAATTTCATTATTAGTGTATAGAAACACCACAGATTTGAGTATATTGATTTTGTATTCTTCAACTTTCCTGAATTCATTTATTGAAACATCTTTTTGATGGAATCTTTAGTCTTCTCTTTATAATATTATTCATCTGTAAATAGTGATAGTTTTATGTTTTCCTTTCCAATTTGGATGCCTTTTATTACTTTTCCTTGCCTAATTGCTGTGGCTAGGACTTCCAATATTATGTTGAATAAAGGTGATGAGAGTAGGCATCCTTATCTTGTTACTGATTTTAGAAAAAAGCCTTTAGATTTTCACCATTGAATATCATGTTAACTGTGTAGTTTGTCATATATGACCCTTATTATATAGAGATACGTTTTCACTATGCCCACCTTGTTGAGAGTTTTTATCATAACTGGATGTTAGATTTTGTCAAATGCTTTTTCTGCGTATATTGAAATTATAACATGATTTAAACCTTTGTTTGTTAATATGGTGTACCATGTCAATTGATTTTTGGATGTTGAACAATTCTTACTTCCCTGAAATAAGTCCCTCTTGACCAGGGTGTATGATTCCATTTATGTACTGTTGAATTTAGTTTACTAATATTTTGCTGAGGATTTTTGCATCTATATTCATCAAAAATATTGATCTGTAATTTTTTTTTGCGTATTTGCATGGTATCCTTGTCTGATTTTGATATCAGGATAATGCTGACCTCATAAAATGAGTTTGGAAGTGTTCATTCCTTTTTAATTTGCTGAGAAAAATAGGTAGTAAATTTTTTTTTTTAAGATTTATTTTTATTGTTTTTGATAGAGAAAGACAGAAAGACAGAGAGAAGGAGGAGGGCCCAGAGCAGTCTCCATAGTTAAACATCACTAGTTCTCAGTATAGTTTTACTTCACAGGTGGGAGGAGTGGGTGTGGGGCTGCACAAGGCAGGCCCCAGCTGGGGGCCGCCCACATGGGAGGCATGCCTCATGAGCTGGGGCCTTCTACATGGGAAGCACATCCAGGGTGGAAGAAGAACTGGCGGCTTTCCACATGGGAAGCTCTCTCCAGTGAGAACTATGAGCACACCCTAGGGGCACACCCAGTTCAGCATATGGGTCCACATGGGCCAGGGCCAGGATTTGATCCTTGGACCCCGGGGCTGCAAGATGAGCATTCAACCTGCTAAGCCATCTTGGCATTCCCTAAATCTTTAAATGTGTGGTAGAATTCACCAGTGAAGCTGTGTGTTCCTGAACTTTTGTTTGTTGAAATGTTTCTAATTACTTATTTATTAGTAATTGGTCTATTCAGATTTTCTATTTCTTCATTGTGCAATCTTGAAGTAGTGTATATTTCTAGGAATTTATTTGTGTATTCTAGGTTGTCCAGTTTGTTGATGTATAATTGTTTATAGTAGTTTCTTCTAATTTTTTGTATTTTTGTGATGTCACTTGTAACTTCTCTTTCATTTTACTTATTAGACACCTCTCTCTCTCTCTCTCTCTCTCTCTCTCTTTTTCCTGGGAGTCTAGCTAAAGATTTGTCAATTTTGTTGACCTTTTCAAATAACTAGTTTCATTAAATTTTTCTATTTTTTAAAGTCTGTATTTCATTTATTTGTGCTCTGACATTATTTCCTGCCTTCTACTCACTTTGGGCTTTATTTGTTCTTTCTTCTTTTTCTAGTTTCTTTAGGTGTAATGCTAGAGTATTTATTTGAAATTCTTCTTGTTTCTTGAGGTAGGTAAGCCTGTAACGTTATGAATTTTCCTCTTATAACTGCTTTTGCTGCATCCCATAGATTTTGAAACATTGCATTTCCATTTTTGTTTGTCTTCTAAATTTTTTTTCTTTTATTTAATGTTCATTTCATTTGTTTTGTGGCCTATCCTGGAGAATGTTTCATGTGTACTTGAGAAGAATGTGTATTGTGCTACTCTTGGATGTGTGGAAGTTTCTGTACATATCTATTAACTCATCTGATCTTATGTGTCATGTAAGGCTGATGCTTTCTTATTGATCATCTTTATCTATCTGGGTGACCTATCCACTAATGTAAGTGGGTTATTAAATTTTCTTATTGTATTACTATCAATTTCTTCCTTTAGGTCAATTAATATTTGTTTTATATATTTAGATACTCCTATGTTGGGTGCATATATATTTATAAATGTTATACCTTCTTGTTATATTGATTCCTTTATCATTATTTTAAAGTCTATTTTGTCAGATATGAGCATAGCTGTTTTAAAAGTTTATTTTGTCAGATATAAGTATAACTACTCCATATTTCTTTTGGTTTCCATTTACATAAGACATCTTTCTCCATTTCTTAACTTTGTTTATGTGTGTCCTTAAATCTGAAGGGAGTCTCTTATAGGCAGCATATGAGGATATGTAAGTCATGTTTATTTTATACATTCAGCCACTCTGTCTTTTGATTGGAGAATTTAGTGCACTTACGTTTCAAGTAACTATAGATAGGCATGTACTTATTGCCATTTTCTTAATTGTTTTCTTGCTGTTTTGTAGTTCCTCTCTGTTTCTTCTTCTCTTGGTCTCTTTTCTTGTGGTCTGATGACTTTCTTTAATGTTGTGTTTAGATACTATGTTCATTATTTTTTGTGTATCTACTGTAGGTTTTTAAAAAAGATCTTATTTATTAAATTAATTGTGGTGACATTGGTTAGTAAAATTATACGTTTCAAGTATACATTTCTATAATACGTCATCTATATATTGCATTGTGTGTTCACCACCCAGAGTCAGTTTTCCTTCTATCACTATATATTAGACCTCCCTTTCCCTCTTCTATCTCCCTTTCTCTCCACTTAACCCCAGGATTCCCTGGGTCATATTAGAACCTGCACACACAGGTTTAAGTCTATAGCCAGTTAGGCTTGAACACATTCTTAAAGTCTACATTTTTATCCCTCCACCCCCACGTTTTATATATTTTTAAATTTGTGTATCCTTTTATTCATTGTTGTCATTATAGTTACTTTTATTACTTTTGTCTTTTAACCTTCATATTAGCTTAAAATTAATTTTAATGATAGATCTTACCTAACTCAATATACTCAAGGTAATCTATAAATATTACTCAAAATTTACCACTTGTCCCACTAATGAAAATTTTTTGGTTCAAGAGCCAGTATACAGTTCTTTAATCTGCAACAGTTGCATATGCTTTGACTTTCTTGACCTTGACATTCTGATCAGTCCTGCCCAATTATTTTGCAGCTATCCCTTAATTTGTGTGTGTGTGTGTGTGTGTGTGTGTGTGTGTGTGTGATATTTCCTCATATTAAAATTAGGTTATGTATTTTGGGACAGAGTACTACAGAAGTGACATGGTGTTCTTCTAGGTGCATCATATCAGAGCTACATGATGTCATTATGCCCATTACTGTTGATTTTCACTTTAGGTAATGACTGCCAGGTTTCTTGACTATAAAGTTAATGTAACTAACTTGTGGAGAAATACTTTAAGACTATACAGACAAAAGGTTTATTATACTTTTCCCTCCGATTTTAGCAATCATTAATGACTCTTGCCTGAAACAATTATTACTGAAATGTTTGTCAGATGGTGATTTTTCTATTTTCATCATTCTTTCAATATTTACTAGTTGAAATTCTATGGTAAGGGAGAAATTTCTTTTCTTCATTATGGTTTATTTATATTATCATGCAATCAAGTTCTTATTGTATTCAATATGTTGTAATTTATTGCTAAGGCATTTATTTTGTTGCTCAAATTGTCCCAGGTTGGTCATTTGGAACCCCTTACTCTTGGTTTCTGTGTTCCTTCAAGATGCCCTCATTTTTTCTTACTGTCTTACTTTTTGGAACTACAAGATATCCCAGGCTCATTATACTTTCCTTGTCCAGATGTGAACTCAGCCATTGATACAAAACCTTGGTTCCTTTTAGTATAAAAAAAGTATTTAGATGATCACATCTGGGCATTAGGTTTGTTCTTTGCCATGAGATATTACTATTCCTAGATCCTCTTCATGAACAGATATATGTATGTGTGTATATATATATGTATATACACACACACACACACACAGATATATGTATATATACACACACATACATATATCTGTATATATGTACACATACACCTGCATATATATATATCTGCACATATATATCCTCGCATATGTATGTGTGTGTGTGTGCTTAACTGCATGACTTCACAACAACACCTTCAATTCTAGTCCAGCACTACAGAGGTCATTATTTTTCTCCTTTTCCATATCTGTAACTTTTTTCTCCCACAGTGAGAAACCTGGCTCCAATTATTTGTAATATATTATTTCTTTCATCAATTCCCCTCTATGTAGCCAATCTTCTATAAACCATGAATACCCCTTTCCTTTGATGAATACTTGTCACACTATACTTGGACTCTGACATACTATCAGTGTTGTTATGTGAACAGAATGCTTTCCTCATCCTACTTAGACTGTGACACTTTGTGACTGGCCAACCTCACTCCCACCCCTTACCCCTTGCCTAAAACCCACAGCCACATGGAGGAAAGCGAATACCTAAAGATAATCAGGGTTCAGATAGCAAAGAAAAAGAGGAAAGGAGATTTTGGACAGGCATCCAAGAATGCCTGATCTGCTCCCATTGACAGTTTGCTATTAGTAACCCAAGTTTTCTGTGAGGAATCATGCATTTTCTCAAACCATCCTTGTGATTTGAGTGGGTCTGGATCCTCCTTTGGCTCCAGCCAGAGCAGGTTAACCATATTACAAACCCTTAACCAATGTGGTTGGTTCAAGGATAGGCACATGACCTAAGTCAGGCCAATGAGAGTCTTGTTTGAAATTGATAAAAGAAACATATAGAAATAGAATCTCTTTTTACTGGTTTCCAAGCCTGGGGTTGTTGATAGTCATTTTGCCATCACATCTGAAAATGAAGTCAACATAAAAAAAGTGGACTTATGACTTGGAGAGAGAGAAAGAGCCCATATATTAGGGGCCCCCAACCTCTGAGCCAAGGACTGGTACTGGTTCTTGGGCTGTTAGGAACCAAGCTGTACAGCAGGAGGTGAGCACTGGATGAGCAAGCTAGCAAAGCTTCACCTGTACTTATAGCTGCCCCTGATCACTTGCATTACAGCCTGAGTACCTCCTGTCAGATCAGCAGCAGCAATAGATTCTCATAAAAACTTGAACCCTATTGTGAACTGTGTGTGCGAGGACCTAGGTTTCATGCTCCTTATGAAACTCTAATGTCTGATGATCTGAAATGAAACTGAGGTGGTGATGCTACACTGGGGAGCAGCTGCAAATACAGAGTAACACTAGCAGAGAGGTTTGACTGCACAGAGCACTATAAATCCATTGCTTGAAAACTCATATCAAAACCCTGTGAGTGGTAAGTGATAATTAAGTTGTATCTGGCACTTGAATTATCCTGAAACCATCCTCCTCCCTTCCCCCACGTCTGTGGAAAAATTATCTTCCATGAAACCAGTCCCTATTGCCAAAATGGTTGAGGATTGCTACCATACATCATTGTTTAAGCATCTTTATCCAGCATGCATGAAACTAGTATACTCCTAGGCTTATCAGTTAAATGAGCCAAAACATTCTCCTTTTTGCTTAAGCCAATATGAGATCAATTTCTATTAATATCACTTGAAACCCAAAGAGTTCTAACTGATACAGCTGCACGTTAGATGGCTTTTATATTCTCCCAACAGCTGGGGAAGGCTTATGGATCAAATGCTTAGCCTAATATAGTGAAATGAAGCAGACAATAACATTAGACTTTAAGTGAGGACTGCATGAAAGAATCAAAGTGTCAATATGGTTTTTAGAAAAAACCTGTGGACCCTAATATATTTTTAAATATTAAGCCCATGTTACTTAACTATCTGTTTCCTTTATACAAGCGGAAAATAATGGCAAAGATACTAAAACTTTCAAGTTACTCCACCCAAAGATCAGGCAAGGAATTGTGAGCACACATTTTAAAGCAGCTTCAATTTCTCGAAAGATGCAGCTAAGTGTAGTCTTAAATCTTCTCTTCCTATTCTGTGCTTCTATTCATCCTGTAGCTGCAGCCAATAAAAAGTACTGTTATTAGACTCTTGAACATATGGCATGTATCACTTTTTAAAAAATAAACTCATACAAGAGAGAAACTTTGAAGGCCACATCTGGGCATTTCAAGAAAGTGGTTCTAAAAGGAAGTCAGAAGCCTCAGATGAACAAAATGGGTGTTTTGGTCCAAGGACAATGATTTCTTTTTTTTTTTAATGTTTATTTTAGTCATCCATTTGGCATTGGAACTGAGGTCACTCTCCCAGTCATGCACTGCAGCATCTTGCCTGGGGTTAGCAAAGAAAGGCGAGACAAAGAGAAGCTGCATCGGCAAGACTGAAATGGCAGCTGTGACAAGAGAAGTGTGATAAGAAGCATCTTTTCTCATTGCTGTACATCTCATATTGTCTCCTTAAAGCCTAAAAGTTGAAACTTGAGGAGGTTTTTTCTTTTCTTTTTTTCTCTTTAAGATGGCAGATTTCTCCTTTGCTTTGTCTCCGGTGATTTCTGTGTCCCAGTCTATGTCAGCTCCTTCTTTGAGGCAGTGGTGGTGTGACCCAGCCGTGTGGCAGACACACAGTCCCTACTAAACGGCCACAGCCTTCCTGGTAGAAAAGACTCACCAGCTACAACCCTGTAATCTTTTCTTCAAACAATGACTTCATTTCACTTGAAGTAGTTGAAATGAATGGCTTTTGTCATTTGGAATCTGAGCACATATGGATGAATTTTTAGTTTAAAAAAGCAAACCGTAAAAATGCCAACAATATTCCTCATTTTGAGGACACATGTGATTTCATCATATCAAACACATGTTAGAAAGATGTGCTCATTCTTATTTTCTCATCCTGCTGAAGCTGACAAAGATAGCTAAGCTACTACTCTGCCTCATGTTAATCATATAAAAAAGGTGTTTCAGAGTTAAGATATAATTCTGACCACAGAGCATTTTAAAAGTCTGATGAACAGAAATTAAATAAAGCTGTGTAAGACTTCTGGTCATTTATTTTTAATTATCACACACACACAAAAATTTAACTAATAGATTTAGACATTTTTAAAAGACGGTATGTCCAGATTTTCTGCCAGAGACTACAAACCCAAAGCCCAATCCCAGGAAAATTCGCCTTCCCCTGGATAAAAGAGAAGCTTCATAACCCAACATTTTACTTGAGTTTCACACTACTAGAGTGATCTAAGGAATAAATTGAATTGGTACCCAAGTGAGATGGAAAACATCACTTGATTCCTTTCCTCCATTCGCTCTTATAATTACAATCAGTCACCAACCTACTGAACTCTCCTTCCTAAATGAGTGTGTTATTGGTTTCTCCACTGCATCCCCATTTGTTCAAGGCCTTATTATTTCACATCTGAACAACTGCAAAAATCTCTTAACTAATTTTCTTGCCCCAGTCCTCTACCCTGCCAGATGAATGATCTTGCTATTCTGTATTCTATAGTGTCCCTCCTTGGCTTAGCTCAGATGACAAGGCCTCTCAGACATCTTTCCTGGATTCCCGTCTGCTTCCAGGTAAGAAACTTTTTCTGTTTGTCCCCCATGTTTGTCTTCATTGAAGTACTTTTATTATTATCATCATTGTCATCTTTTTACTTGTTTGTTTGCATACTAGTGTGGGAAGGGAAGTTTCTTTCATTTCTATATTCCCATTACCTACCATGGTTCCTGGCTTACACTTGGTGCTCAGATATTGAATGAAGACATGAATGATGTGGAATGTGGAGAGTTGGTTTTTGTTATATAAAGTTTAGTCATTTGTGTTTGGTTATTTTTAATTGGCGATGGCAATGAGCATTCCTGGGTCACCATGTAAATCTATTCAGGTGGACAATTTTGGCTAAGTTTTTAGAAGCTTTGGAATGTGTATTGAATCTCTGCTTAGGTCAACTGTAGGTGCACTAAATTATTCAATGCAGTACACTGTAAGGCAAACATGTAAATTCATCATATGGACCCAATAAATCAAGGAGAAATTTTACTGATAAAATGTGAAAAGGTTTTCAAACAGGGGCAATATTGTCAATTTAAATTACAGAGACCTTATTCACACTCACAAGCAAACAGAGGAATAAAGGTTACAGGTTTGTTTTGGGATACTTGGAACATGGACATAGTTCATGCACATACTCCCTATACCTGAGTCATCATCTAACAACACTGATTATCAAAATTTATGGCTGACTGCTCCCCAACCTGAACTTTATATCCTAGAAAGACTGGTTTCCTTACCATTTCATAAATCTATTATCTTTAGTGCAGGCTTCATGCCCTTGCTCATATATGCTCCCAATTTGGAATACAGTCATAAACCACTTAACAACAGGAATATGGCCTGATAAATGCATTGTTAAGTGATTTCATCATTATGGGGACATCATAGAGTGCACTTATACAAACCTAGATGGTAAAGCCTACTACACACCTATATGGTATAGCTTGTTGTTGCTAGGCTATAAACCTATAAAGCATGTTACTATACAAACAATGCAAGACTAAACCAAGCACAAGAGACAATGGGGCGGTCAGTAGTGCTGTAAACATGAGATGCTTGAGGCTGATGCTGGCATAACATGCCTAACTGTTTTATAGAAAATTTTTTTTACAGAAATGCTGATGGTAAAGTATAATAAACACATAAACCAGTAGCATTTATTATTATTATCAAGTATATGTATGGTACATAATTATATCATATGTCCTATGCTTTTATAGGACTGGCAGCACAATAGGTTTGTTTATATCAGCATCACAATAAACATGTGAGTAGTGTGTTGTATTATGATGTTACTCAATGGAAATTTTTCAGCTTCCTTATAATCTGTGGGACCACTGTTGCATGTGTGATGTCTTTGACCAAATTGTCATTATGCAGCACATGACTAGATTCTATCTTCTATCATTTGTCTAATTAACTTGAATTTTTCTCTGTCTTTTATTCTCAGTCTAAACCCCATCATCTTCAAGGAAACCTCCCTCAACTATTTTGACCCGTATAAATTGTACTTTTTCTGATTTTCTACACCACTCATTTCTATGGCACTCATGTTGCCCCTCTCTTACCCTGATTCCAATAATCCTCATACCCACTGGGATCTACAAGTCATTGACACTTTTTCACTGCCCCCATGTCCCTTATGTCTTCCCTCTATACCTGGTATAAGTTACTTCCATGGCCAATCACTATATCACTCTTGTGAACATACTGTCAACTCTTGCTTATGATACTTGCTTAGCAAAACCCCAGTTCAGGTATCATTCCAACTCTCTGCCTGTGGTGCCACTACACTCACATAGCTGAGCATGACTAGAAAAATGTCACCTGGACAACTGTTTTCATTTTGAATATATCATCATTAACCTCGAGTGGGTTCTTAATGCTGCCTGACAATGTTTTCATATTTTCCTATTCTATTCACTCTCCCATTCTCCCAAATAACTATATCATGCTGTCATATGATTATATCCTGGCTTGTCCTCCAGGGTTTTGAGAAGCCTTGTTTTTGCAGGGTTGTATAAAACTTGAGGGTAGAAGTCCATTGTCAGAGGTCCTTTTTTTAATCCTTAATAATGCTAAGCACATCAGTAGTACCTTTAAAGGGGCCAAGGTCCTTGAATAGTCCCTCTACCCCATCCTCAGGATATGGCAAGGAATTCTGACAAGTTAGGAAGTTCAGCTAAGTATAGAAGGCCCAAAACCATTTATAGAGAATACTGATAGTGAGGGTGAATGGAGAGAGAAAAATGAGGGATTTTGTTTGTTTGTTTGTTTGTTTGTTTGAATATATTTGCTGGAGGTAGCCAGCCAAGGAGGCAAAAAAAAAAAAAGCTAATTATTAGGAGGACTAGTCATAGAGTCAAACTGCCTGGATTTGAATTGGGTTCCATCACTCATCAGCCATGTGACCCTGTGAATGTTATTAAAGATTTATTTTTATTGTTTTTGACAGAGAGAGAGAGAGAGAGAGAGAGAGAGAGAGAGAGAGAGAGAAGGTGGAGGGCCCAGAGCAGTCTTCATAGTTGTACATCAATTGTTTTCAATATAGTTTAACTCGACAGGTGGGTGCAGGGCTGTGCGCAGCAGAAATCAGATTGGGAGGGGGGCCTCCTACATGGGAAACATGCTGAGGCAGGAGCCAAACCAGGGGCCTCTCATATGGGAAGCTCACTGTGGTGAGAACCGAATTGGAGCCACACCCCAGTTTAGCACATGGGTCGGCATGGGCCATGGACAGATATGATCCTCAGACCCCTGGGCTGCAAGATGAGTTTTCAACCCGCTGAGCCATCCAAGTATCCCCCTGTGGATGTTATTAACTATTGATCTTTGCATCTATTTATTTTTTGGCAAATGAGACTAATGGAGTACCTAACACATAAAGCTTAGAAAGTTTCAATGAACTATGCATGTCAAGCACTAACACATATAGGTAAATGTCCAATAAATATTAGCTACTATGTTCAAGAATTAGGGTGAGACTGAACAGGTTAGCTTGAGCTTCTCTAGCTTGAAAGGCAGCATAAATCCTCTAATTCTAGTTATAATAAGCTTTAGAATATTATGGGTCATTAAGTTTTTGATCCTGAGACAGATATTTTGTTAAGCTCTCCAGTGCCAGCTTCTTCATCTTCACTCTGTTCACATAGACTTTTCATTTAGAGGTCTGCTGGACCATATTTGAGCTAACTTAACTCATTATGGTCAGACCTGGGTCTCTCATTGGCATCATCAGAATTACCTCCACTTTATATGATGGTAATGTGTATTAAAGGCATAAATACAACCTTTGGGAAACCAACAGACTTCTACAACAGGCCAGCCAAAACCCTGGGAAGGTGATATAGCTGTTAACCTGAGCCAAGAAGGGCTATGGTGTTGTTTGGATTCAGCCGAAGACAGTCATCTCTGTTAATCTGATGTGTCCTCTTCTTAAATGGTACTATCAATCTCTCGTTGAGTTTTGTGCTAAGCACAAAGGAGGATATAAACTAAGCATAAGGTGTTGTTCTGCCTTCATAAGTCTTACAAATGATAGACTATCTTTCCCATTACATGTTCCAGGGAACTCATGCCTGATAATGTTGTCATATATTTAAAGGTAAGTTCTAGCTTCAACTCAGGAAGAAAATACACAGAAAACAGTTGGGTCAAATGAAGGAAAGAAGTGAGCTAGAACCGATGACCCATGGACACACACATCAACGTACACATTTCCTTTTGATGTTGTTAGTCCTGTGGCCCTCAGAGCTGGCTTGGGTGGGGAAGAACAGTGTTCTGATATGGCAACATTTGGAAAATCCCTGCCCATGACAGGACTGCGGAAGTAAGCTGTAGGTCAAGGGGTGACCAAGTTTAACAATCTATTTCTTTAAAATTTATTCATTCTTTCTTTCATTCAGTCATTGACTCTCTAGCCTCTTTAATGTTTAAATGTTATATTTGTGCAGAAAGGGAAGGAAAGAGTGACATCAATAATTAAAAATAAACTGGAGGGAGAGGCAGTAACAAGACACATTGTCCTTATAACAGCGTTCTTACACAAACATGCCTAGATTGTAGCTTCTGACTGAAGTCACTTGTTTCAGATTGTTTTCCCTCCCTATTAACTCTGCCAGAATCTGATGTAAACCGGTCCACACTAGATTTTATGAAATTTCTGTAAAAACAAAAAACAAAAAAACTTTCTCTGTTCAATCAAAGCTTTTCTAACCCTTAATATGAAATGAGGGAAAAACCAATGACCCAATTAAGTCATAATTTGGCAGAAATGTAAGATCTGCATCTGGTTTGAATTAATTTGGGGTGATTAATAATATTTGACATTTATTTGTCAAAGTTAAGTCCCAGCAGTTACTAGTCCTAGTTTTCATAAAATATAGATATTAAATTAGTAACACTAGCTAACGTTTTGACCACTCATTATATGCCGGTCATTTGCTGAGCAGGGAACCCTGTTAATGTAAGTGAATTTCAGCTTTCAATATAGTTGAGTTCAAACTGGTTGTGAATTAGTCACTCAAAGAGAATTGATTAAAGTGAAGAATCACCAGAAATGACACATGTATACGTTAAAATTTTTTTTGTTTTAACTTAAAACATAAATTTATATCCATTGGCCAATTTTTGATGTTTAGCCAGAACTATTCTTTAAATATAGGTCTGCTAAATGAAGTTCTGAGGTTTTATTTATTTTTTATTTTTTAAGATTTATTTATTGTTTTTGACAGAGAGAGATACAGAGTCAGAGACAGAGAGAAGGGGGAGGGCCCAGAACAATCTCCATAGTTGCACATCATTGGTTTTTCCACACAGTTTCATTCCACAGGTGGGCTTGGGGCTGCACAGGGCAGGAGCTGGGCTGGGGTCTCGCCCCGGTGAGAACTGAACTGGGGGCACTCCAGTTCAGTTCCTCAGTCCCTGGGACTACAAAGTGAGTGCCTAACCAACTGAGCCATCCCGGCTTTCCCAATTCTGAGGTTTTATTTGTTTGTTTTTCATAAGTAAAATCCATAATTAATAATCTACAACTTCCACATTTAGTTTCTTTAAAGAACAGCAGGAACTTCAATATACTTGGGAAGAATCTTAAATGCAGAATTAGTCTAGAATTTTAAGATTATTACCCCAATCATTTACAGTCATCTGATTCACTCAATTACTTTTCAATGACTTGTCTTTCCTGTGATTTTTCAAAAGCATTCAACTTGGTCTTTATAAGTTCGCATGCATTTTCATCATTTTAATTGAATTAATTATTATAAATGCAGCACGCATGAACAGGTTTGGGAATAAACACAATGACTTATAAAGAATTAGAAGTTAATTCGTGGGAGTGAAAGTGTGCATGCATACAAGAGATTACTTGTCTCAAGTAGTCAGTAATTCTATAGTTTTCTCAAGAACATTGAGAAAGCCAGTTACTTTACCTCTCTAAGCATTAGTTTCTTCATCTTCAAAATAAGGAAAATAATTTCTACTTTCAGGATTGCTATTAGGATCAAGTGAAATCATTTATGAAGCAATTGGCATGTAGAAGGAACTCAATAAATAGTACTTTAGAAGAAAATAAGAACCAATGAATTTCTTTCCTGTGTTCTGTAATTATAACAGTGCTATTTTTCTTGCCTGAAATGCCTTTCCTCCCTCATGTTTCAGCTTAGTTGTATCTCCTACCTAATTCTTCATTTGGCTGTGCTATTCTGTACTGATTCCTCCCTTTTAATAACTTATCATATATTCCACACTCTTAATAATTCAATTAAAAATCTTTCAAATTCTTAAAAATATATAAGACTGTAGCTAGAATTTTAAGAGATATAATGAAGAATGAGAGACTCTTTCTAAAAATTTCCAGTCTAATCAGTGATATAAAAGGTGTACTGGGAAGCTGGGATGGCCCAGAGGGTTAAGAGCTCGCTTTGCAGCCCTGGCCCATGCGGACCTACATGCTGAACTGGGGTATGCCTTCCATGTGAGATGCCCCCAATTCAGTTCTTACCCCCTAGTTTGGCCCTGGCTCAAAGGGGCATGCCTTCCATGTGGTAGTTCCACAGCGCAGTTTCCGTCCTGCCCACCTGTGGAACAAAACCATGTCGAAAACTGATGACATACAATTAAGCAGACTGCTCTTGGCCCTCCCCATTCTCTCTATCTGTCTCTGTCAAAAACAATAAAATAAATCTTTTTAGAAAATGATGTACCATTGGACTGCATTAAAATTTAAAATGTCTATTTGCCAAAGACTACATAAATGTGTAAAAAAGGCAAGCCACAAACCAGGGGTAAGTTTTTGTAGCATATATATATCTGACAAGATTTATATCTAGAATATATAAAGTATTCCTACAAATCATTGAGGGAAATAAAGATGCGTCTAGGTACTCCACAAGAGG
The DNA here is from genome assembly GCA_004027555.1 of Craseonycteris thonglongyai. Lineage (NCBI taxonomy): Eukaryota > Metazoa > Chordata > Mammalia > Chiroptera > Craseonycteridae > Craseonycteris > Craseonycteris thonglongyai. Next base: position 17,744 of record PVKE010004007.1, read on the forward strand.
ACATAGCCGATAAGAGTGGACTTCACATCATAAGTCATCAAAAAAATTAAATTATAATGACAATGTGATACCACTTTATATCCAACAGAATAAGTAAATAACAATTTAATTCACTATTTTCCAAAAATTGCTGAGGATGTGGAGCCTCTGAATCTCCTTCCACTACTGGTCAGAGGATAAATTGGTACAACCACTTTGAAAAAATGTGTGACAATATCTAATTTACTACACCTGAACAAATGCATACCCTATGACTCATCAATTCTCCTCCAAGGATATACTGCCTTCCTCAAATCTAAAATATTAATATATGCACCAAAACACATGCACAAGAATACTTACAGCAGCATTATTTATAATATGTCCAAACTAGAAATCACCCCAATGTCCACTGACAGAAGTATGGATAAATTGGGATATATTCATATAATAAAATGCTACACAGCAATGAAAATTAACAAACTGTTGCTACACATAGAAACATGGATGAATTCACAAATGTAATATTGAGTGAAAGAAGCCAAAAACAAAGAATCCAAATTGTATGATTCCATTATATACAGTATAAAAAGCAGGTAAAGCCTATCTAGGGTGATAGAAGTCACAATAATTATTACCTTTGGGATTAATGACAAAGAGAAGAATTAAAGGAAGCCTCTGGGTTGCTATGTGATTGACACGCATGATTATAACAGGTGTGTTTAATTTGTAAAAGAATCATCAGGCTATTCACTTATGATTTTGTTCTCTTTTGTGTACGTGTTATGTATCAATAAGAATCTTTGCTAAAAGAGAAAAATAATTAGCTTTTTAGGGGAAAAAGTGAGTACAAGGCACAATGTGAGAAGTGCCATGGAAGGATTATAAGTGAAATGCTATAGAGTTAGAGAGGATATGTCAGGATGAAAAATATTAATAATCATGGAAGGTAAATTTTTCAAATTTGCTTGGACAAGGGTGAGGTGGGAGAGGGCAAGATAAAGCATTTCTATAGGGAGGGAATAGCAAGCATGAAAGTCCAGTACAAGCCCAAGGAATAGCAAATATTCTAAGTTGACTGGGAGTATCAGGCATGAGAAAAACAAGGATGAAAGAAAAGCCTGGGGAAATAGGCAATAATTCCATTAGGTAAGGCTTTGACACTCAGGATGAGGAATATGTCCTCTATTCAGCAGGAAATATGGAGTCTTTGAAGATTTTTGAGTAGTTTACACTTTAGCAAGAGCAAACATGGTAGTGGGAGGGAGATGAAGATATAGGAGGAGAAGACCTGAAAGCCAGGCAATGAGTTAGAAGTCTATCTCAAATAAACTTAAATTGAAGGACTTGAACTATGTTGGAGGTCTTAAATATGGAAAGGAGAGGTAGAATATAGATGTCAACATAGAAAGAGATTTGATAACTTGAAAACCAATTGGACATGAGACCAAGGGAGACAAAGCCGTCAAAAACAAACAAGACAGGCTTTCCATAAGTATAATGGTGCACTCACTGTGAGAAAACTTTAAACCATTAAACCTTTTTATTTCCCCATGTTCTGTCTCAGTTAAACTTTATATTTTCTGATAGCAGAATGTATGTAATAATTTCCTGCATTTGCAGCTCTTAACCTGATGCCTTGAACATAAAGGTATTTGTAAAGTTATTTGTATCGATTATTATCTTGACAGGTATAGTATATGGCCAAGACTTCGCCTCATTGCTTCCAGGTAGACCAGGACTTTGATTTTCCTTTCAGTTTTAGTATTGCCAAATTCCATAATGCTCTGGCCCCACAAACTAGTTGAGCAGGAAAGAATTTCCAAAGATAATCCAAGAGTCATCACATCTCAAACATCCTTATGTTAGAATCCAAGAGATAGTCAGGATAGTTTCCCCCAAAAGTTCTTCACTCAACCAACATGTATTTAAGCATCTCCTATGTGCCAGGTGCTTTAAGAAACCCACAAGAGTTGCAGAACAGTGTTTGAGTAAATTTATGGGGTTTCAAATTTTATACATCAGAAATAAGGATGTGGTTTGATACCATTAACAACAATTTTTGGCAGAGTATGCTCAAGTAAGCAAATCCCCAGACCCCAGGGACAATTTAAATTTGTTCCACAGTCATCTTGATTTGGTGTTTTATAAACATAATCTTTAGGCTTTCTATTATTTTCCAAAACTAACTTTAGCACCTGGGATGTTCAAGAAGCCAGAAACTGACTTTCTAAAATACCCTCTAAGAAGCAGTTGGGTATTAGGTCTAAAAAACAACCTTGAATTGTTTCCTAAGCAATTATAAAAAGAGTGTGGTTTTTATTTTATTCGAATCTTATGAGCTAGACCAGTGCTGCCCCCAAACATTCTACACTGGTGGAAATGTTCATTCTGAGCCATCTATGCCATATTCACTAGCCACTATCAAACACTTGAAATATAGCTAAGGTGACTAGTGACCATCGTATTGGACAGCACAGCCCAGGCTATGAGTAATTACTTCCCTCAGGAGTTTCCAGCCATTCTACCAACAACACAGCTTAATGCTGAGTAAATATTTGTACAGAGAATGCTGAACTTCTGCATTGCATGTTTTGCTGAATTTCTGAGAAACTTGGTGGGGGTAATAATAAGGACTATGTATAGTTAATTCAATTGTATTCCAAAAGCATTTATTGGCTACTTCTTAAGTGCCAGACTGTCCCAGTGTGGGAGATACATTTATGAAAATGGTATTTGTTTGAGGGCAGCCTACAGACTAGCAGGAGAGAAACAAATTAGCAGGTAATATCAGTTTAAACATGGAAAAGTGGTAGAGAGAAACAGGAAAGAGCCCTTTATCAAGGTCTTTCTGGTCAGCCCTAAACTAAATCTTTGAGGCTTGGTTTTAGTAAATCAGGCATAGGGATAAGGGGGAAAGATGAAAGAAGAAAGATATTTGAGGCAAGTCTGCAGCATGGGCAAAGCCCCAGGTCTAAGAAACATGGACTTTGTTGTGGCAAGGAAAGTGCAAGGCAAGGAAGTAATGGCAGAACAGACTGGGAAGGTAGGCAGGGGCCCAGATCAGAGCTGATTCATTAAATAATATTCAATGAGGACCTACTATGTTTCAGACACTATTTGAAGTTAAATTCTAGGAACACTGAGATGAACACATGACTCATCCTCACAGAGTTCAATATCCACTGAGGAATACAGAAACATAAACAGGCAACCCTATGAAATATTGACAGGTAATAGGATAGAGTAAGAATAAGATACTTTGAGGACACATAAGAGAGAAACACATACAACAATGGAGTTGGGAAAACTTGCCTCAAACATTTCTAACAGTTAACAAAGGGTCAAAATAAGAAATAAAGGGGATGCCAGGATAACTTGCCTTGGAACCCTGAGGTCTGGGGATTGATTCCCGGCCCCATCTGGGCAAACCCATATGCTGAATTGCAGTGTAACTGGTAACTGCCAGGATGGCTCATGGCAAAGGTTCTTATCTCCCATGTGGAAGGCCCCTGGTTTGGTTTTTGCCATCTGTGGCCCCACATCTACCTGTGTGAAATGAAACCATGTCACAACTAATGATGTACAATTATGGAGACTGCTCTGGGCCCTCCATGTTATTTCTCTCATTCTTTCTCTCTCAAAACAATAAAATAAATCTTTTTTAAAAAAGACAGAGACAGAGAGAGACAGAGACATAGAGAGACAGAGACATAGAGAGACAGAGACAGAGACAGAGAGAGAGAGAGTGTGTATGGAGGGCCCAGGGCAGTCTCCATAGCTATATGTTGTCAGCTTTCAACATGGTGGGTGGAGGTCATGTAGGGCAGGACCTGGGCTTGGGGCCTCCTGCATGGGAAGTACGCACCAGTTCAGCATATGGGTTTGCATGGGCCAGGGCTGGGATTTGATCCTTGGTCCTTGGGGCTGCAAAGCAAGTGCTTAACCTGCTGAGCCATCCTGGCTTTCCCTAAAATAAATCTTTTTAAAAAATCAAGGAGCAGATGTTACTCTCACTTGAAAGAGTTAGACAGCTATCTTCAGGGACAGGATTGCGCAATACAGAATAGAAGGGTACACTTGGAATAGCACTTCACTTAATTTTTACTCTGACACATATGTGATGTATAAAATTTGCAGTGTCCATTAATTCTTCTGGGGCTGTGGATGTTCCAATGTCTCTGTAATAGACTGTGGAAGGAGAATGAGATCTGGCAACTCAAAGGTAATTGGGACTCTTGAAACAAGATTCCCTTTAGGAATTGACTTTTTATCCCCTCAAAGTGTTCTATGACTTATAATTATGTTTGCAAATTAAACCACTAGATGCTCTTTCATTTGTATGGGCTCCAATTAACATTCATTGAGGGTGTGCCTGCCATTCAGGAGCCCCCGCCCCTGCATACCCTCCCCCCCACCCGCTTGGTTCCTGCTCTGTGTGGCTCCACCCACCTGTGTGGAATGAAACTGTTGAAAACTGATGATGTAAAACTGTGGAGACTGCTCTGGGTCCTCCCCCTTCTCTCTGTCTCTGTCTCTCTGTCAAAAACAATAAAATAAATCTTTAGAAACAAAACCATTCATTGAGGATTCTATTGAGGATTCTTTTTGAACTTGAGTTCCTTGAGGGCAGAAAACATATCTTTTATCTCTTTCTCCCCAAGCATGGTATTTAGCATACAAAGGAATTCAAATAATATTTGTTAGAAAAATAAACCAAAACAAGTAAGTGAAAGAACATCAGGCAAGTGCTAGATGTTACATACATGAGTTTAATATGATGGCTTCCATAACAAGTTCACTAACCAGAGAATCAGACACATACTTTCCATCTACTATAGAATTGCATTTCCCTGAGTATTTTCCTTGGAACTCTAGTCTTGTATGATGATATAAAGAAAGATAAGTCCCTGGTCAAATAACTGTGGAAAGTCATATGCAACACGCACCTTGTCTTCCAGATTTGTTAAGATATTGTCACCTTGGGATATTAAAGTTCTTGAGAAGTCCTGTGGTAAAGAAACCAATTTAGGGAAAGCTGGGATGGCTCAGCGGGTAAAGCACTCGCTTTGAAGCCCCGAGGACCGAGGATTGAATCCCAGCCCCGGCCCATGTGGACCCACATGCTGAACTGGGGTGTGCCCCCCGGTTCAGTTCTTGCCAGGGCCTATGCAGGAGGCTCCTGGCCCAGTTCCTGCCCTGCACAGCCCTGTGCCCACCTGTGAAGTGAAACTATATGGAAAACTAATGTCAACTATGGAGACTGCTCTGGGCCCTCCCCCTTCTCTCTGTCTCTCCCTGTCTCTGTTTCTCTCTGTCAAAAATCAATAAAATAAATCTTAAAAAAAAAAAAAGAAAGAAACCAATTTATCTTACCATTTATCAAACTAATTTGACCTGTTCTTTTTGCATAACATCTATTAACATGCCATAGAGCTAAAGTTTTAAAGAGCACATTTTGTGCATTTCTGATAAAATGTGATAAACTCTTTTCTTCCATAGAGATATCATACATATATATTATGATGTTACATATTATTACAAATGCAACATATAGTTAACATTAAAAATACAATTAGTGTTACTTACCATAGTAATAGACTGAAAAGAAAAACTACATAATCAATCTCAATATATGCAGAATAAGCCTTGGACATAATCCAACACAGTTCCATGATAAAATCTCTCAGCAAAAAAAAAAAGAAAGAAACTTTTTCCACCCAATAAAGAATATCTATGGAAAACCTACAGCTAACACCTTACTCAATGAAAGACTAAGTGCTAGTCTTGGTGTTCATTCTACAATATATATGTATGTCAAATAAATAGATGCCAATATTGAAATGACAGAGGTGTTAGAATTATCTGACAAAGATTTTAAAGTAGCCATCATAAAATGCTTCAACAAGCAATTATAAACATGCTTAAAACGAATGAAAATGTAGTGTCTCAGCAGAGAATTAGAGAGGCTCAGAAAAGAAATAGGAGACATAGAGAAGAACCACATGAAAATTTTAGAACTAAAAAATACAATAAACAAAATAAAAAACTCAAAGAATGAGCTCAGTAGCAAAATAGAGGGGACAGAGGAATCAATGAACTTGAACATAGAACAATAGAAGTCACCGAAACTGAATGATGGAAAGAAAACACAGTAAAAAAGTAAACAGCTTCAGGGACCTGTGGGACTATAATACAATCTAACACTCATGTTATTGGTGTCTCAGAGGGAATGGAAAATGAAAACAGCCTGGAAAAGTCCTCAAAGACATAATGGTTGAAAACTTTCCAAATTTAGCAAAAGACATAAACCTATATATTCAAGAAGTTCAGAGAATTCCAAATAGAATAAACCTAAGGACAACCACACTAAAACAACATAAAGTCAAACTGCTAAAAACTAAAAAGAAAGCAAAACAAAATTCTGTGGTATCTGGGGTACAGGACTACAAGAAAATTTTGATATTCATATAACCCAGAAGAAAAAATATAAGAGCATAATGTTTGAGAACCTTTACGTAAATCTTCATATTCTCTTTTGAAGCTTCTGCTATTGTTTCCAGGAATGCAATAGATGTTGAGTCAGTGTTAATCATGACAATAGAACTGTTATCATAGGTGAACATTTGTTTAGAAGTAGAGATCTGTCCAAATGGAACAAATTTTTGAGATCTCTTTTAATAATCTGAGTTTACCAGGGAAGGGACAAAGACTACAGAACAGACCTGAACCTATTGCATTACATAACCTAGTGTAGGGGTGGCGAACCTGTGGCACGCGTGCCCAAAGTGGCACACAGAGCAATTATTTCGGCACGCGGAGCTGGGAGGGTGCCAAGGGCAATTTTACCATGAGTTTAGATTACAGGGTCCAAATAACAACTAAAATTGATCTGACTAAGTTGCAGATGGGAAGACAAAGAAGAGCGCCGTACACGTTTTTTTAATTATAAGGAGTACTTTTCTGTTGTATTACTTGCTTTGGTTGATGCCAACTGTAAATTTATAGCAATAGATAGATGCTGGGTCATATGGAAAAGAGGGGGACAGTGGAATTTTTGTGAAGTCTGTCATGGGGAAACAAGTGATTTCGGGAAATATAATTCCTCCAGATGAGAGACTTCCTGGTTCGAATAAAGTAGTGCCCTATGTTATAGTTGGAGATGAAGCTTTCAGATTACACAAACATGGCATGAAACCATACCATAAAATAACAGCTCGAGGAAAAAAATCTAGTCATCTTCAACTACAGGTTAACTCGTGCTCACAGAGTAGTGGAAAATGCGTTTGGGCTATTGAGTCAAATTTTTCCAGTATTCTACTCTCCCGTTGCTGTCACACCTGAAATATGTGAACAACTTGTAATTGCAGCAAGTGCAGCTTGTGTAATGTTAAAAACAACAAAATATAAACCTGATGTGATTCATCTGTCTTCTTCTGCACAACAACAGAAATCACACTAACAAAGATAGAGGATTCTTTAATTTTCATGGGTACTCTGTGCATTTGACGACTAATGTTTATTATTATAATTTAATTCTGTCACATGTTTTTTTTCCTTTTTGTTTCATATAAATTAAAATTTTATTATAATATCATGTTATTCTACACCGAATAAAAATGTAATAAATGACTGATAGAGATTTTCTATGGTATTTAATTTATATAATTACCTTTGTTATGCACTCTAATAAAATATTTAAACTTCAAAACAAATAATTGTGAATACCATTTAAAAAAAGTATTGTTTTTTGTTATAAAAACATCCTATGCCTCTTATAGACATAAAAATAATCAATACCTCTATCTCACTCGATGGGTTGGCACGCGAGTCGAGCGAGTATACTCTTATTTCATAAACTTTGGCACTCAATCGCCAAAAGGTTCGCCACCCCTGACCTAGTGCATATAAATTATCTTCTGAAAAAGACCTTCTTCCTGATAGTACTAATCAGCATCATGTTTTAGGCCATATAAATTTCTGCTATTGAAGTATGAGCCACAAAAGCAGGCTTTTAGAAACTAAAGTGACACCACCATGGTATACATACTGGAGGGTATAATCACCAACTGCTTAACATTTATTGTGTAGCTGGGAAATGCTTTAAAAAAAGAATTATAAATGCTGATTCTGGTTTGTTTTTTGGGGGTTTTTTTTTTCTTCTTAAATCCCATTTCTAGTATCATTGACAAGTAGAGGTAATTTAATTCCCTGGGGGAAAATTCTTGTTCTGTTACATGTTCCAGCTTTGTCAATTTGATGAAGTCAAAGGCTTTTGAATCCTGTGGCTTTGGGCTGAGGATCTGTCAACTCTGGGAAGATGCTTAATCATGAATGATTGTGTCCAAATACCCTCATTAATTCTTTGACTTTGCTATGAGCAAAGGTGGGACTTTATGGAACTGCCTTGTTCTCTTTTTTTGTTTTTGACAATGCTCCCAGGTTTTATTTCATTTATCTGTAAAACATGGATTATGTCCATGACCTCCCATGCCACAACGCTTGTGATGATAAAAGTAATATCAAGTATTTCATGTAGAGCACTTACATATATGTCTCCATACCCTTTGAAGTAGAGATTTTGTAATTTTTCCAAAGGAGTACATTAAGTCAATGACAGAGCCAAAATTATGAGCTAGGATTTCTTCAATTTTATTGTTTTGCTCTCATTACAACCCTAATTTTGAAGACAGTGAAAACAGAAATAAGGGAGAAAAGATGAGGTAGCTTAGTGGACTGCAGTAATGTTTTTCTAGTGATCAAGAAACTCTAATGAAAAGGTAACGCGAGGTCCTGGCCACTCTTCGGCTTCCTCTCATGCATTTCCTTCGGTTGCTTTCTCTACTCTAGCTTTACTGGTCTTTTCATACCTAGAGTAGCTTAAGCTCTTTCCAACTTCAGGACTTTCACATAAATTATTCCCTAACTTGGACCCATCCTTTACTCCTTCTGTTTCCCTCGTCTGATCTTTCAGGTTTTGTTTACATTTCTCTAGTTCCCAATCTAAGCAAGACCCATGTCTTATTTAGCCCAAGTTTCCCCCAAAGCAGAGCCTGACACAAATGGTTTTGTGGTAGTGCAGGAGTGAGAACAGGAAGTGAAAGAAGGAAGAAGAGTGAACCAGCATAAGGATGTATTACTGAGTTGACCACTCTCAGGGGCAACTATTTACTTGATTATACAGGAACTCTGGGAACCTTATGAAATTCACCTCAGAACATCTTGGCTTTTTGACCATTGGTTCCTGTAGAGCATTTGGTTAAAAGAGATTTGTCTGTCAGTTAAATGCTGCATGAGGTATAAAGGTCTCTAAACAACATTCTATTTTCAATATAGTGCAACCTTGAAACACATGAGACTGCTGGTCACTGGGATATCTTATACCAATATATCCTGTGGGCTGCATGCGGCCCAGAACAACTTTGAATATGGCCCAACACCAATTTGTAAACTTTCTTAAAACATTATGAGATTATTTTTTTAACTCATCAGTTAGTGTATATTTTATGTGTGACCCAAGACAATTCTTCTCCCAGTGTGGCCCAGAGGAGCCAAAAGGTTGGACATTTCTGTCTTATATCTTTGGGTCCCTGAGACATATTGATAACCAAAGCTCCAGCAAATGGGTAGAACTAAGATACTCAGGTTTCATAATCCTCATACCCCCATAGTTCTCAAGTGTTACATCTACCACATAACCCAATGCTTCATCTTCCATTTGCATTTTATCCCAATCACCACAAGTAATAGTCTTAGTAATTGTAGTGCTAGTGAATGCCAAAATTTATCAGCACACCACCAGCAACAAGGTTCTTGTCGCCTAATTATTGGTGAATGATCTAATTCTAAATTCTTATTCTGAGGGTCAGATTTCTAGACTACAATGGTCTTATCTTTGGTTCTTCTCAAACCACAGTTTAAAATAAAGATGTTGATATGAATAAGGATCAGTGGGGCAATGATAAATGTTTAACAACCAGCTCTTCAGAAAAAATGTATGCGATATACTTACACATGTACAAAAGTTTGTTACAAACTTTTATGGACATAAATGAAATATAGCACATAATTTTCAAATTATAATAAAATATACAGTGCTCATTATGCTAAATTCAATATTGCTGATTAATTTTCAAAGTGTTTTAATTGATTTTTACTGGTCTTATACTCATAGTCAACCTGTTTATGATTGTCAAAAAAGTACAGTTGTGGGGAAGCCAGGATGGCTCAGTGGGTTAAGCGCTCACTTTGCAGCCCTGGGGACCGAGGATTTGCCCCGGCCCGTGCAGATACATATGCTGAACCCCCCAGTTCAGTTCTCACCGGGGCGAGACCCCGGCCCAGTTTCTGCCCTGTGCAGCCCCGCGCCCACCTGTGGAATGAAAGTATGTGGAAAAACTGATGATGTGCAACTATGGAGACTGTTCTGGGCCCTCCCCCTTCTCTCTGTCTCTGTATCTCTCTCTCTCTCTCTCTCTCTCAAAAACAATAAAAATAAATCTTAAAAAAAAAGTACAGTTGCAATATGAATGTTGATTCATTTAAACAAAGTCAGATGAAAGTGAGAGTAAGAGATGTGTCTCAATTTCACTCATTCACAAAGGATGTGATTGAGGTGTTTTTTTTCTGAATTAAATAATAGATTAGAACACAATATTTTGGTGCCATTCACAATGTGACTGCTAGAGATATGACATACTTAATCTACATTTTTAATATTTTCTTAAGTTTAGACAATCAATAAACCAATTAATCAAATTCTAACTTGTCGCAGTTGCCTATTTCTGTGATGTAGATATTTCCATGATGGCTGATATCCAGCTACTAATGTCACTAAATATGCACTTGGGAAGAGGTGCAACATAGCACACCATTGCATAGTATATTCACCAAACATGTATATATGATAGATGTCAATATTCTCAAGAGCATAAATAATAATAAAATGGAGAAAAATAACTAGGACACAATAAATCTTTAATCTTATTTTTGTTTGTTTGTTTGTTTTCAAGATTTAGTTTATTGTTTTGAGAGAAGGTGGGAGAGAGAGAGAAGTGGGGAGGGCCTGGAGGAGTCTCCATAGTTGGACATCATTAGTTATGACATGGCTTCGTTCCACAGGTGGATGTGGGCTGCACAGAGTGGGAACCAAACTGGGGGCCTCTCACATGGGAGATGAGAACCTTCACTACCAAGCCATCTGGGGAGTTACCAGCTGTGTGGCAGTTCAGCACATGGATGTACACTGGCCAGAGCTGGGAATCAAACCCCAGGCCTCGTGATTGAGAGGGAACTGCTCAGCTACTCAGCTGTCCCTGCATCCCCACCCTTGTTTTTAATATAATGTAATTTTAAACAATGCCTGTATTTATCCACCAAATGGCAAAATTCTCAACATTTAATGACTGCCTCTTGCTACCCTGTCTGAGCCAGTTTAGCACAAAACTGGGAGGAAGTGAGTCATGGAATGAGGGAGAAACAATAGAAGGACGCATTCGTGAATTGACCACGGCTATCAACAACTGGGTGCTCCATCTCACAGGGCCTACTGAGAAGCCGTGTGAAATGTGTCTCAACCAGCAGGCTTCAGAAAGATGGAAGCAGTTATGCAGTGGCTCCCACGTGGCATTAATACTCCCACACTCTGGGTTGCACATGTGTGTGTGTTGGGTCAATTCCCAAAGTCATGTCATCCTGTAAAGTCAGAGAAGCTCCAGGGCAGGAGCCTGGTTGGCAGCATTGTGGGTCTGGTAGAGGTGCGGATTGCACTTGCGTGAAACCGGTTGAAGCCTGCTCTGGAACAGTTACCACAGCAGACACTGGAATAGGAAGTGAGGGAGGCCGGAGGGCTGTGAAGTGGCACACAGGCAGTGCCTGAGAAAGCCCTCTTACACGGTCTCACAGCACCCAGGATGTTTGTTTGTTTTCATGGCATTCATTTATGTGTGTGTATGTATATGTGTGTGTGTGTGTGTGTATTTTTTTTTCTTTCAATGCCAATTCTACTTGGCTGCAAGGGTATGATATCAGGACTGTGTCTTTTTTGCCCCTTACTGTCCCTAGTGCCTGACACAGGCTCTTTGCCCCTAATAAGTATTTTTTGACTGAATAAATATATAAATAGGACATGACAGGCATTCTTTGATCATCCTCAAGCCTCCTGACCCTCCCACAACTACCCTCAACCCTGATAAACAATGGCAAAACAAAACCCAAAGTAAACATTATTAAAGTTTTGGGTAATGGAAAGACACAGCCACATCCTTTTTCTCTTCTTTGTCCATTTTCTGGGGGCTCCTACCACCAGACTCATCCCATTAATTAATTAGGGGAAGAAAGCAATTAATCTTTCTTTCTCTAGTTGATTCCTTCTCCACTATTTCATATGCAGAGCCCCTAATGTGTTCTGTCCAACAGCAGTCAATTTACTTCCTGTGCCTCTCTCCAAAGCATAGAAATGATGCCAGAGGATTAAAATTCCCTCTCTTTATTTTCTTCTCTCTCCTTCACCAGTCTCTGCTTGTGCAAATGAGCAACACAGAGAATTTATTTCCCCATTCATGTGAATTATGATATTGCCCCCAGTAAAAAATTTTCCAAAAGGAAAAAGCACTTTATGATTAGTTTGGCTTATAATTGTCACATTTTCCAGTCTTCATCACTAATGTCTAATACTTGGGAGATTACTCAACACATAACAGAAATCATTATCAATTCCCTTTACTTTTTCCAGTGTTTCTCAAACTTTAGCCTCTTCCATGCAATTTTCCTATGTTTGACATATTTATATCGCACCAGAACTATTATTTCCTTTGAAGTTTTCTTTAATTCACCTTACATTTTTATTTAAATCAGTTTATTTAAATGGTAAATTGTATATATCTACCATAAGTAGGACTTCTTGAATCACCTGCTATAAATAGAAAGTAACTGTAGAATATATTGTTGTGGGCTGAATGTTTGTGTCCTCTTCCAAAATTCATATTGACCCCTTACCCCCAATGTGATAATACATGGAGGTGGGGGCCTTTGAGAGGTAGTTAGATTTAGATGAGGTCATAAAGGTGGAGCCCCCATGATGGGATTCGTGTCCTTATAAGAAGAGCTCTCACTCTTTCTTTCTGACACGTGAGGATCCAGCTAGAAGGAAGGTCACCTTCTGCAAGTCAGAAAGAAGGCTCTCACCAAGAACTCAATCTGAGGGAAAGCTGGGATGGCTCAGCTGGTTAAGCCCTCACTTTGAAGCCCCGGGGGCCGAGGATCGAATCCCAGCTCCGGCCCAGGTGGACCCACATGCTGAACTGGGGTGTGCTTCCCGAATACGGTGAGACCCCCAGTTCAGTTCAAAAAAAGAACTCAATCTGCTGGCACCTTGATCTTTGACTTCCCAGCCATCCAAATTCTGAGAAATAAATGCTTGCTTTTTAAGTCATCCAGTTTAAAGTATTTTGTTATAGCAGTCTAATCAGACCAACACACACACACCTAAAAATAATTTATTAATTCTGGCTCAATAAATCCCTGATAGATGCCTTGAGTATGATGCTTATTCCTTCTTTATTTAAAAAAAAAAAAAAGGTAGATCAGCAAGTGTTAGGAAGTTTGTTAAAAACCTGAGTGATTATTCTCCCTGACAAAATCAGAAGAATGAAAATAGAATTTAAAAGGGAGTGGTTACCTCACTATGCTCTTCAAAGTTGTATTTGTATATTCCCCCAAATTGTCTTGTGGATAAGTCCTAGACTTTGGGTAACACTGGCTTTCATTCTTGCTGTCCATAAAAGTAGACCTTTGGGAAGGTACTGCCAATTTTTGTAGGTATGTTGGTGCTCATGTACAAGAGAACATTCCAACTTTACATTTTTATTTTCTGCTCCCTTTAATGTCCATGAACCTATTGTTTGATTATCTCAGTTTTAGGGTTGGAGAGGTCCAGTAGAAAACGACAAAGAGTCCTGTATAAATTAGGAAGATACCCAACTTCCCTAATTTCCATTCCTTTGTCTATAAATAAGGTGTCAAGAGCAGTAGGAGCAAATGAGGTGAAATTACAGGTAGAGGATGTAGAGATTAAGCCTAACTCATGTTCTGCCTGATCTAGGTCAAAGCCTTTACAATGGCTACATTTGACCATGGGAAAGTGCTATGCTGTGAACACCATCCATCAGTAGTATTGCAGCAAAACAAACAAACAAATAAAAAAATTGCTGGGAATGCTGAAGTAAATAATTTCCAAACTGTGACAGGCAGAATTCTGAGAATTGATTTGAGGTGGTTGACATGTACAAACTTATTCTTTGTTGTAATAGTTCTGCACTGATTTTTACAATTGCTTTCTTAATTGTAGAATACACAAAGTTTCTTTCTAAAGTGAGTGCATTTAAGTAAAAAGTTTAAAGACAAATATTAAACTAATAAAGTAGGCATGATATATAGATCACTGAATCTGTGATGTGGGACTTGAGTGGCTGAAATTTAGGAAACACCAACTCAATTTTTAAGACACTTTTGGTCTAAAGTAGTAAAATTCTGTGCCATGGTATCTCTAAAAGTATTATAAAAATTAAGAGGCTAATCTATTTTCTAATAATGCTCTGAAAATAGTTAATAAAAAAGAATAGCATTGTGGGTTCAAGGAATATATGGAAACTGTGTTTTCTGCTCAGTTTTTCTGTGACTCTAAACCTACTCTAATAAATAAAATCTGTTTTAAAACAAAACAAAAAGCAAAACAAAAAATAGTAAATTATTTTGTGCTACAGGTATAGGAAACTTACTAATAACACTCTCTATTGCAAAGGGTATGTCAGTAACGGTCATATAGATAAGATACATGCTTTGACCTCTAAATAACATAATCTTATTGTCATGTTCTTTACAATTGAAAAACTTATTCCTCTGCGATCATATAAAGTCAAATATTATATAAAAACAATTAAAAAAAATTGTTTTTGAGAGGAAGTGAGTGAGGTAGAGAGGGGAGGGGGAAGAGCCCAGAGCAGTTTTCATAGTTGTACATCATTAGCTGTGACATGGTTTCATTCCCACAGGGGAATGTGGGGAAATGCAGGGCAGAAACTGAACCTGGGGCCTCCTGCATGGGAGGCAATAACCTTCGCTGCTATGCTGGCAGTTTCCAGTTGCACCACAATTTAGCACGTGGGGTTTGCACAGGCCAGGGCCGGGATTAGGTCCCCAGACCTCGTGGCTGCAAGGCAAGTGCTCAATCTGTTGAGCTATTCTGGCATCCCCAACAACATAATGCTTAGACATTTACAGGCCTTATATAGTGATAACCCCAACAGAACATTGTAATATTTTTTAAGAATGACTGTGAACCAAGATCATGACATTATAAGTATAAAAATGATTAGTCACAGGAAGTTTATCTAGAAGTTACAATGATGGTAAATCATAAAATCATCAAATGTAATAATTTATCATACATGTTTTGAGCCTGAATCTAGGTTTAGTCTTTTCTTATATACAGAGCCAGCTTCGTGGGCTCTGCACTCAGTTTAATATTCTGCTGCTATTATGAAAGTCTTAATGATTTTGTCATGGGATGTGTGTTTTGTAAGTGAAGTCTGATGGGACAACGAAGCATGCACATGAGCAGAGGAGATATGCACAACACACGTGTTTACTGTTTCTTCAGGTCCCATTTGCAAATCACATTCCCAGTGTCCCAGGGGTAGTGAATTGTGGTGAACCCACAGCAAGACACAAAACAAGAAGTAAGTGTTACATCTACAACTGAGTAAGTGGAAAGGTTCTGACAGTTCCAAGAGGCCATGCTTTCCATTTGAACCAGAATTAGTTTCAAATGCAGAAAGAAGGTGATGACATTCTAAGAAACATTACAACCAAGGAACCCTATCATGGCCTTTCTCTCTCATATACTTCCCTTTATTAAGAACCACTTACATTGAAAATGATGATCTAGAAGAAAAGGGAAAGATAGGGCGAGCCATAGATCCTTTCTCTTACAGTGCTTCCTTGCTCCTTAGTGAGCCAAAAGTGAGTGTTGGCAGAGTGTAGCCACATCAAGAAGTGACATATGAAGGACTGAGTTTGTTTCGTGCAGATTTTCTAGTGTTCTGGTAAGAATGACATGCAGGTATGTGCTACAATAATAAGTGTGTAATTTCAGTGATTCCACATATGAGGTAATTCTCTTCTATTTAAAACTGGCATTGAAAAATATAAAGCTGAATAGTGCAAGTCAAGCTAATAATTTTTTTAAATGTCACTTACAACAATATTAAGTAGCAAATAAAAAATACAAGTAAAATAGAGACCACAGGAGAAAGGAAATATCCTTATATTTAATATTTTTAACACCACTATTTTCCCTGCTTTTTGAACAAGCGGTTCCACAAATTATGTAGAGTGCTCTGTTTGCAGAGAATGGTTTATAAATGCAGTTTTGGTTAAATGTAGAAAGATAGATACCTTTCAGCCAAATAGTCTCCAACTTCATGTACCTTAGATAACCTCGTGGCTCCTTGAAAGATCTGCGAGGCCTGGACTACTAAATGGAACACTGGAAGACTTCCCTGTGCATCTCTGTCCCAAGAGAATGTTTGCCACTATTTCTCTGTCATACTACTCTACCCTCAATTCAGTTTTATTGTTGCACATAGCACAGTATGTTATAATTAAACTGTTTATAGATATGTCTCCTCTTTTAGGCTGGGGGCTTCTTCAGGAAGGGACTTAACTTACTTATCTCTGTAACCCTAGAAACCTGGCTCAGAATAGGCATTCAATAAATGTTTCTTAATAAATCATTCAGATTATTTTTTAATTACTTGTGAATAGAAGAGATTCAGGAGGGTCCCTTGAGTAGATTATATGTCCATTTGCCTCAGAAGACCTCTGGATGGAAACAATACCAAAGGCAGTGTTGGAGTTAGGATTTGGGGTCTGGTATCTCCAAAACCTGTGCTTTTCTCACTACATGGTGTTATTTGCAGCCACAAGAGAGCTGAGTAGAAAAGCAGCCTTGCAGGTTGTGGTTCTACCCACTTGCTAGAGTTTTAGTTATGGTTCAGGGTCCCAAAGGTGAAGGAGATCCTATCAACCAGCAGCCTTATCTGTTTTCAGGGTTGCATTATATAAAAAAACAAAGTGTCGTGTAGAGACCTTTAAGTACCATGCAATATTGAGTTGAGCACCAAACCTATTTCAACCAAATGCTTTATGTTTGGAATAGACATTTATCAATGATTTGTTTGCTCTCAGAAACTTAGGTGAATTATACACATAGTGTGACCTGCATGGGAAAATACAAATGGCAGTGGAGATAAAGCCAAGTTGGTAATCCAGGGGCTGCAGAGAGCAGTCATGCGGCCCCACATTTGAGGGAGATTTCAAAGCTTTTGACCTAAGTTAGCAATTCTTGAGAAGATGTTTCTTGAACATCTTGTCATAAAGATGATACACTTTCCTGTTAGCCTGAACACATGTCGTCAGGAGTAAGTGTTGAGTAAATTCTCGGTGAGAATGGGAATGAAGGGATGGGATTAGGAAGACCATTAAATTCACAACCAGGAGAATATACATAATTTGAAGATATCAAGTTATTATCCAAGTTTATCAACTTAAAAAACCAAACTATTAAATCTAAAGATTTTTAGCATGACACATGGAAACGCTGAACTCATTCTTCCATCCCTATGTGGTAGAAATGGGTAAATTGTAACTCTCTACAGAGAGCTCTCTCTGATTCCTGTGTGTACCTGTTTGCATGAGACACAAATCCTAACACCTTGGAATTCTGTAACCCCTAGTGCATCCACCTGTGAACAGTAGCTCTTTCATTTCTCCCTCTTTTACTTGTTTCCATCTATCTCATTGTTGCATTCATTCAGACATAGCCTAAATGTATTTAGATAGATGCTATAACCCAGGTTCTCGTGAAGTCATTGTATGTATTTCTTTAATAACAGAATATCTGGTTCTGATCATCATAAAAAGAAATGTCATTGGACTTGATAAATAAAATACAATGAAAACAAGTATTTTATTGTTTTAAGAGAAGGCGAGAGAGACAGAGAGAGACAGAAAGAAGGGGAGGAGGCCCAGAGCAGTCTCCACAGCTGTACTTCCAGTTTCTTGACAGTTTCATTCTACACAGGTGGATGTAGGGTGGTGCAGGGTGGAATGAAATGGGGGTGGGTGGGATGAGAACCTTTGCCACCATCCTGGCAGCCACCAGGCATCCCACAGCCCAGCATGTGGGTGTACATGGGCCAGGGACAGGATCCAACCCCCAGACCTCATGGCTGCAAGGCAAGTACTTAACCTGTTGAGCTATCCTGGTATCCCAGTAAATAAAATATAGATTCACCAACAATAACTTTTATTCTCAATGCTTCTTTCAAGGTAAAAGCCTTGGGCATACTAATACTAATAGGTTGAAGTCAAGCAAAGCCAAGGAAGTTCCATTGACACAGCAGATAATTATCCCCCTGGCAAAAACCCAGGCCTGAGACCAGTGTTGTCTTGGAATATCAGTCTGTATATTTTTAAGTGCTCTTTAACTGTTAGTCTTTCAGAAATTGATTACCTGGTATATTTTAACTCATTACCTCTGATATAGGCTTAAGGGCATAGGAAGAGAAATAGTGGCCATCATTAATGATAACACCTGGATCATCTTTACCCAAGGGATGTGTGTGTGTGTGTGTGTGTGTGTGTGTGTGTGTGTGTGTGTGTGTTTACAAATGGACCAGCTGCCTTCATAGCAGGAGTGCAGCCAAGCAAAAGCACCAGGCTTGCTCTCAGGAGACCTGGGCTCTAGTCCTACCTCAAGATGTTCTTTCACAAGGTATCAGTAGACCTGTCAAGTTCTGCCACCTCTCTGACGTAATGCAGAGTTTGAATGAAACAACATTTGAGTTACTACCAGCACATACTAATCTAGTATCTGATTCCAGAATTATCAAGGAGACTTAGAATTTCCTTCAGTTTTCCCTAGTTCATCCCACTCCAATAGGAGGTTCAGATTTACATAAGGGAGCTCCCTTCATCATTATTCCTCCTGCCTGAGCTCACTCCTGCACTCCAAATTGGACCTTCTCATTTCTTATATATGTAGACTATATTGTAACCTTTTATTTCTGAATGAAGAAGCCAGTCTCTAAAGCCTCTCTTCCCCAGTTCAGCCAAGTCTTAGTGTAGTCTGCACTGCCCAAACAGTGCTAACCACTGAGCACTAACACTGTGCTCCAATTTGCTAGTCCTCCAGGATTTTCATGTCCTCATTCTGGGCCCCTGATTTCCTCTCATGACTCCTTCTCTCTGTCCTAGGCCATACCACTAGGTTTCAGGCCTCTCCCTACTTATTGTTTCATTTCTTAAAGATTTATTTTTATTGTTTTTGACAGAGAGAGAGATACAGAGACAGAAATAGAGAGAAGGAGGAGGGCCCAGAACAGTCTCCATAGTTGCACATCATTGGTTTTTCCACATAGTTTCATTCCACAGGTGGGCACAGGGCTGCACAGGGCAGGAACTGGGCCGGGGTCTTCACCCCGGTGAGAACTGAACTGGGGCACTCTCCAGTTCAGCATATGGGTCCACACAGGCAGGGACCAGGATTTGATCGTAGGTCCCTGGGGCTGCAAAGTGAGTGCTTAACCCTCTGAGCCATCCCGGCTTCCCCTGTTTCATTTCTTATTATAAAAGTTCTACATGATTACCAAGAGAAATTTGAAAAATTAAAGGAGAAATAAAGAAGAAACCATAAAATATAACCCAACTACCCAGACAACCACCCTCAAATTTTTGGTGTACCTCACTTCTTGAAGCAAGACCCCCAAATCTATAGCCATGTCCTTGGGTATTCCTCTCTCACCACCGACTCGGCTTGGTCAGTGGGATGATAGCAAATATATCACAAGCAGAGACGTGGAAAATCTTGTGATTGTGCTTGACTTCTCGTGCCGCTCTTGGGACATGCTGCCACCGATATAAACAAGCATACGCTCATCTTCTGAGTGAAAAGAGACCTGTGCCCAGTTGTCCCTGTCAAATCACCCAGCACTCAGACAATCCCCAGAAGCAGAGGTGCCCAGCTGATTTGCAGCTGAACACAAACATGTTAGTGAATGTAATCAAGGCTAACAGAAGAACCACCAGCTAAGCCCAGCCTGGAGTGCAAACCACTGAATCCCAAGCTAAATAAGTAGCTGCTGTTCCAATTGCCAAGTTTTGGGGTAGTCTGTTATGCAGCAAAAGCTAACTGAAAAATAATTCTTCAACCTTTTTATATACAACAAAATTGAGATTATATCATATATATATTATTCTATACTAAGCTTTTATCACATGACATTTTTCCAACTCTTTAATATTACTTTCCTCTTCATTATAAGTGCCACCAGGGTGTTCAATGCTATATTCCCAACACATAAAACACTGCACAAACATGGTAGAAACTCAATAAATGTTTGCTGAATGAGTAATTAGAAGACATGACTTTTTTGTGGGGGGTAGGAGGATGGTTGAACAGTATTATATCATGTGGAACTACTATCTTTGATCTGAGCAGTTGTTTCTCTAACAGGTTTGGTATGTCAGCTTCCCACTAGAACTGGAACTCAGTTCATGTCTACCACCTGGTCCAAAAATACCAACCAAGAGGAGGGCTTTGCTAAGCAGCCTCAAAATTCAGTTGTAATAGCATGTCCTATGGGGGCACACTTGGCCCTCATCAGGGTTTACATATGGTGTTATGTAACTCTCTGTCATGTCAAGAACATTGTGTCACAGTATTTAATTTACAAGTCTATGTCTTCTACTGCCTCGTGAACTTATGAGGATAAGAGTTCAGCTCCCACGGCGCCTGAGACATAATAAGCACTCAATCAATGCCTGCAGGATAAACAAACACATTAACTCACACTGCAAAGGACTCCTCTGACAGCAGCACTTAGAGAATCCTACTCTTTACTTTTATTAAGAAATGCATTTTTATTACAAACAATAAGTATGTTAAGGATTACAATGACACATGAGAAAGCATATTAATAACCACAAAAATCTTAATTAGAAAATAACACCAAGGAGGACATTTCTTAAATGGCTCTAATTCCATCTGAATCTTTGTAAAAGCAGGAGGCAATGAAGAAACTAGGGAAGTGGGAAACAGAAGTATAACATAAAACTAGAGTATTATAGAAATAGTATAAAAAGAGTATTATACTCTAGTTAATGGTTTGTGATGGTCCATTAGTTGCCATGCTTAGGTGGAAGACAATATCAATTTACATATTTGTGTAAACGTAAAAAAACTTAAAGGTTAAAACCTGAACTTAGGGTAATGTGAAATAAAAAATAGATATTGGTCTGTCACTGATTAGAGTTCCATTTGGGATTCTTTGTTGAAGAGAAAGCCTTGTACTGTTGTGAAAACTGACATTCTGCATAAGTACTACTTAAAAATAGGACCCTGATAAGAACGTTGTCTTGCATTAGTCACACAGACATGCACCCATAAAATTCTAACACATTATTCTGATTACTGTAATAAATTTAAAAGACTTTGGCTTGGACAAGCAGCCAGGTTTTATTATAATAAAGGTATAAACATAACTCTAATTAAATAATGTGTTGCAGTTCTTTCCTTTTAAATGGTCTCAGCTTCAGTTCAGACTTCAGCTGAATATAATTCATACACATAAACATTTTAATAGAAGTACCATGTATAAGTCTATTCCAGCAATATTGCTGGTCATTCTTTAACTGCAGAGGGCAGAGGTAACATCCTCTCACTCTCTCAGGCCATGGGCGCAGCATTTACTGAAAGTCAGCTTTGGTAGGACTTTGGTTCCAGCCAAGGGATTAAACCATTCTAGAAGAGTTTAGGGAAGCTCCATCCCTCATCCTAGATTCAGGCAAGCAATTCTGATTCCTGTGTTTACAATTCCTTATAAGATTTCATTCAAACAAAGATGAAAATAAGTTTTTATGCCCCAGTGCTACTAAGGACAAAGCTTTTAATGGGATACCCACAACTCTGGCCTGTGGCCACAACCCCACAACCACAAGCTTCTCCTGGAACTCTGGCTGTCCATTTTGCAAACAAGAACACTTGATACACTAGGAAGTGAAGCAGAGAGAGAGAGAGACTGGGTCAGAACAGGTGGCAGGGAGGCCATTCTGGAGTCCCTTGACTCTTCCTTTGGTACCAAGAATTGGAAATAGTGGAGAAGACCCTGTATGGTAGACACTGTTAACTACATAACATCCATCCGGTAAATACAATAGGGATTCCCAAAACATTGTCAGGAAGCATATTTAGAGCCAGAAAAATACCTTAACTAGGAAATACCATCTAGGAGAAGATTTCTCCACTTCTTCCTTGCTAACAAAACTTCAATTTAGTTCAAGGCATCAATGTTCTCAGTCCAGGCAAAGCAATGATTGGTCTAAGTCAATAATGGCAACACTATTTCCCCTTTCTCTGCCTTTAAAAAAATGAACTTTATTTTTAAGGCAGGTTTAGTTTCATAGCAAAATTGAGCAGAAGGTACAGAGATCTGCCATATACTTTCTGCCCCCCTACTCCCACAGACTTACAAACTATTGACATAGGCCAACCACAGGGTTATATTTGTTACAATTGATAAGTCTGCATTGATGCATCATCACCAGAAGTTCATAGTTTACATTGTTTTTTTTTGCTTGATGTAGTACATTCTATGGGTTTGGGCAAATGTATAATGACATGTAACCACTACTGTAGTATCATACAAAGTAGTTTTATTACTCTAAAAATTCTTTGTGCTCTGCCTATTCCTCTCTCTACCTTCAACCCTTTACTCCTAGCCACCTCTAATTCTTCTACTGTCTCCATAGTTTTGTCTTTTCTTAAATGTCATATAGTTAGTATCAAACAGTATGTAGCCTTTTCAGATTGGCTTATTTCACTTAGTAATATGCATTTACATTTCCTCCATGTCTTTTTGTGGCTTGATAGCTCATTTCTTTAAAATGCTGAATAATATTTCATTGTCTGGATGTACTACAGTGTGTCTATCCATTCATCTGCTCAAGGACATCTTGGTTGTTTCTAAGTTTTGGAAATTATAAATAAGCTGCTATAAACATCTGTGATGATTTTGGGTGGATAACATTTTTCAATTCATTTGGGTGAATACCAAAGAGTATGATTGCTGGATTGTATGGTACAAGTATATTTAGTTTTGTAAAAAACTGTCAAACTGTCTTCCAAAGTGGTTGTACCATTTTGCATTCCCACCAGCAATCAAAGAGAGTTTCTGTTATTTTACTTCCTTGTTAGCATTTGGAGTTGTCAGTGTTTTGGCCATTCTGATAGGTGTATAGTGATATCTCATTGTTGTTTTAATTTGCAATTCCTGAATAGCATATGATATGGAGAATCATTTCATTTGTTTATTTACCATCTGTGTATCTTCTGTAGTGAGTTGTCTATTAGGTTTTTTGACTAGTTTTTAATCAGGTAGTTTGATTTCTTAGTGTTAATTTTTAAGAGTTCTTTGTATATTTTGTACAATGGTCCTTTATCAGATGTGTCTTTTGCAAGAATTTTCTCCCAATCTGTGGATTGTCCTCTCATTTTCTTAACAGTAAGTGTCTTTTGTGGAGCTGGGATTTTTTATTTTAATGAAATCTACCTTATTAATTATTTCTTTCACAGATGGTGCCTTTTGTATTGAATGTAAAAAGTCATTGCTATACCCACAATTATCTAGATATACTCTTATGTTATCTTCTGGGAGTTTTATAGTTTCATATTTTACATTTCAGTCTATAATTTATTTTGAGTTAATTTTTGTGAAGAGCATAGTCTGTACCTAAATTCATCTTTTCTTTTCTTTTTTCTTTTTCTTTCTTCTTTGTGGATGCAGATTTCCAGTTGTTTCAGAACTGTGTTTTGAAAATACTATTTTAGTTCTGTTGTATTATCAAAGATCAGTTGACTACATTTATTGTGGATTTTGTTGTGAGCTCTCTATTCTGTTCTATTGACCTATTCATCTATTCTTTCACCAATATCACACTGCACTAATCACTGAAGCTTTATAGTAAGTCTTGACGTAAGTTTTCAAACTTTGTTCTTCTCTTTCAATACTGCAATGGCTATTCTGGTTCTTTTGCCTCCCCATATAAATTTTAGAATCAGTTTGATGGTATCCACAGGATAACTTTCTGGGACTTTGATTGGGATTTTATTGAATCTATAGATAGAGTTGGGAAGAACTGACATCTTGATAATGTGTCTATCCATGAATACAAAATATTTCTGCATTTATTTAATTCTTTGAATTTGTCCATCAGAATTTTGTAATTTTCCTTACATAGATCTTGTACATATTTGTTAGATTTATACCTAAATATTTTATTTTTGAGGGTGCTAATGTAAGTGATATTTGTTTTTACTTCCCAGTTCCACTTGTTTATTGCTGGTATGTAGGAATGTGATCGACTTTTCTATGTCAACCTAATCACCTAAAACCTTATTATAATCCGTTAATAGTTCCAGGACTTTTTTTTCTTCATTGATTTTTTCAGATTTTCTACATAGATAATCATGTCAACTGTAAACAAAGACAACTTTATTGCTTCATTTTCAGTCTGTATAGCTTGTTTTCTTTTCTTGTCTTATTGAATTAGTTAGGACTTAAAATTTTGTTTTATTTAAGTAGAGTTGGTATACAATATTATATTAGTCTCAGATGTACAGAATAGTATAGTGAGTTGACATATCTATATCTATATCTTACATTGTGATCACCACACTAAGTCTAATAATCATCTGTCACTGTGTAAACTTATCATAATATTATTGACTATATTCCCCTTCACCTTCTTCACCCATCCACCTATTCTCCTCCCCTCTGGCAACCATCTCTATTTCTATGAATCTGCTTTTGTTTTATTTTGTTTATAGTCCACATATAAGTGAAACCATTTCTCTTTCTCTCTCTGACTTATTTCTCTTAGCATAATATCCTCCAGGTCCATCCATGTTGTTGTAAATAGTAAGATTTCATTCTTTTTTACTGCTGAGAAATATTCATGTGTGTGTGTGATATCTTCTTTTTTCATTTATCTATCAATGTACATCTAAGTTTCTTCCATATCTTGGCTATTGTAAATAATGCTGCAATGAACATAGGGGTGCATAATTGTTTTTGAATTAGTGTCTTTGTTTTCTTCAACTAAATATCCAGAAAAGGAATTGCTGCATGGATCTAATTTTTTGTTTTTTGGCTTAGTTTTCTGATGAATCTCCATATTGTTTTTCATGTGGCTGCACCAATTTGCAGTCCTTCGAGCAGTATACAAGGGTTCTGTCTTCTCCACATACTCAACAACCACATACACAGGTTACTTGTTGACTTTTTGATAATATAATAGCATTCTGTTGACTGGTGTGAGGTTACTTCCTTGATGAGTAGTGATGTTGAGCATCTTTTTATGTACCGGTTGGCCATCTGAACATCCTCTTTGGAAAAGTGTGTCATTGTGTCCTCTGCTCATTTTTGATCAGATTGTATTTGTTGTTGTTGTTGTTGTTATTGAGTTGTTTATATATTTTGGATATCAACTCCTTATCAGATATATCACTTGTGAATATATTCTCCCATTTAGCATGTTGTCTTTCTGTTTTGTTGATGGTTTCCTTTGCTGTGTGGAAGCTTTTGAGTTCTACGAAATTTTATTTGTTTATTTTTGCTTTTGTCCATCGCTCAAGGGGACATATCCACAGAGATATTACTAAGGCTGATGTTTACTACCTATGTTTTCTTCTAGGAGCTTTATAGTTTCAGGTCTTACATTTGTCTCTAAGCCCTTTTGAGCTTATTTTTGTGTATAATATAAGAGAGTAGTCTGTTTTATTTTTACTGTATGTGTCCAGTTTTCCAAATACCACTTTTTGAAGAGACTGCTGTTTCTCTATTGTATAGTCATTTTTCCTTTGTCATAGATAAATAGACCACATACATGAGGATTTATTTCTGGGTTCTCTATTTTGTTCCAGTTATCTATCTGTCTGTTAGTGTGCCAGTACCATACTGTTTTGATTATTAGAGCTTTGTAGCATGGTTTGAAACCAGGACATATGATACCTCCAACTTTGTTCTTCTTTACAAGATTGCTTTTGCTATTCATGGTCTTTTGCAATTCTGTATACATTTTAGGTTTATTTGTTTTTGTTTTGAGAAGAATGCATTGGTGTTTTCATACTGATTGTATTGAATCTATAGATTCCCTGGCCTGAGTTTAAATTCCTTCAGTATGATAATGGCCATTTCATCAACATTTTGATGATATTAATTCTTCCACTCTATGTAGCTAAGACTTTTAGTATGATGTTGAAAAGGAGTATTGAGTATGACATCCTTGCCTTGTTCCTGATCTTAGCAGAAGAGCTTCTAATTTCTTCTCATTAAGTATGATAGCTGTAGGTTTTACTATAGATGATGGTCTTTATTCCATTAAGAAAGTTTCCCTCTATCCCTAGTTTCCTGAGAGTTTTTATCATGAACAAGTGTTAGATTTTAAGAGCTTCTTCTGCACCTACTGATATATTCATGTGACATTTTTTCTTTAGCCTCCATTACAATGATTTTCAAGTGCTTTCTCTGCCTTTTTAACAGCTGGGAATGGGCCTTGTGATCCATTCTGTTCAACAAGGCTTAGGTGAAATATGCTGGATGTGTGTAGGGGGATGCGTACTGGGAAAGATTTGGCTTTATTGGTAATCTAGGAGGAACACAACTGACATTGCCCTGTTTTCCTTCATCTGATTTTGAATGTGGATGCAACAGCTGAAGATATAGCAGGGATCTTGCCATCACAATAGAGGGAGATGGCAGTAGAATTGCAGACACAGTAGCTGAAATTGTTACAGCATCTGTACAAACACCTACCTCTGGTCTTCTTGTTATATGATAAAAATAAACTATGTTTTGTTTAGCCACGGTGGTTGGGTTTTATGGTGTATGCAGCCAAACCTGTTTTCAACTGATATTCATGTCCTATCCATAACAAGACACATAGAAATCATCAAAGAAGACTACATGATTGCTTTGTTTCTGCAAGTGGTGCTCTGGTGACAGAAGGTGGAAAGGAGAGTGGCTGAGTGATAGGGAATCAGCAGAGCATCTAATTGCTAGGAAACTCCTGGGTGAGACTAGTTCAGAGTAGGAAGATCAATACATGGCCAAGGGCAGTACCCGTGTCCCAGGGGGAGGGCAGAAAGGTGTTCAAGAAGTGGCAAGATAAAGTGATGATGCAACATGGTGTAATAGAAGTAGATGAGCCTAGGGGCCAAAGAAATGGAAAACTGAGTCCTTACTGTGCCACTTTTTAGCTATATGATGTGGTCCAACTGTATAACCACTATTAGCCTTAACTATCTCTTCTATAACATAGGAAGAAAATTGTCTGCCTCATAAGGTCACTGTAAAGATGAAAAACAATAACAGATTTAGAGCTCACAGTTATATCACCTTTGCTTCATTTCCCTTTGTACATGTTCAAAGTCAGAGTAAAGTTAGCAAAGACATCAAGGCAACATCTGTTAGAAAGACATAGAACAGAGGGAAGCCCTTGTGTTAATGAGTTGTGCTGATAGAAGCCCTATGAGCAAGAGGTCTCTTAAAGTCAGTAATCCAAAATGTCTTTTGGGAGTCACTCAGCTTTAAATGGGCAGCAGTTAGGGAGCAAATGGAGCTTCCAAACCTAATTGAATAAAGAAATCTAAATATTAATATTCCCAGGGAGCTGTAGGGAATCATTGGCTTTCTTGTATGTACTGCTTATGCGAACAATCTGAATGATTAAGTACAATAAATATCTGTTGAATTAACAATATATTAAAACATTAACACCTTTCTTGTAGTCCCTATAACAATATTTACCTGGCTTATAAAATCATTTTGGTATTTTCATCCAGTTATAATTGGAGGAAACTTTTCTAGATTCTACCCAGGAGAAGGTAGGTCTAAGCTGATTAAAGAACACCTTGAGAGTTTGGAACCAGTTTGATATGATGTTTCATCACAACCAAAATAAATTAAAATTATATTATTTTAGGAAGAAGCAAAATCCAAAGGAGATGTAAGCAGTTTAACTTATGAAAGAATGAGGATTACACTAATTGAAGCTGGTATTATAGGCACAGTTAGTGAAAATTGCAAATATTTCCTTAGAGTAGAGAAGATTTCCCATGACTGGATTTCCTTCTAAAGTTAGACTTATTCATTTCCTAATCCAAGCAGCAATTAGTGGGAATCTTTCAGGTGTTAAGCACAGAACTGGAAGTTCCTGGAGTTAAAAAAAAAAAAAAAAAAAAGTCTACAATTATACTATCTGTTGCTTTTTCTAGTATAATGGATCCTAAGCACTGTATGCACAAAAATCACTTGGTTGCTTGTTAAAAATGCTTACTTCT
This sequence comes from Craseonycteris thonglongyai, assembly GCA_004027555.1. Taxonomy (NCBI): domain Eukaryota; kingdom Metazoa; phylum Chordata; class Mammalia; order Chiroptera; family Craseonycteridae; genus Craseonycteris; species Craseonycteris thonglongyai. The sequence goes on from PVKE010004007.1 coordinate 46,182, forward strand.
TGGGCTTACCATAGAGATTCTGATTCATGGGGATGGGGCTAAAATTTTTCATTTTCATAAAGCGCTCCAGATGATTCAAGTACAGATGGACTGAGAATCACACGGTTAAACATATTATTCTATAGTTAGACTCTTATGAGCTAGTTGGAAAAATAGAAAATACATATTTCAACGGGTCAAGGATACAGGATGACAGATCATGACGAAGAGTGTCAAGCAGAGGCAGGAAATCAGAGTATGCTGCTTTAGGGAGCAGGTGGACCTGACATTTTCTGAGAGGCTGTGATCATGGGTAACTAGAGCTAGACAAATTAACTGTCCCAATTAGAACATATAATAATCCCAAAAGTCAGGGCAAAGCAATGATTGAGACTAAGCAGAGGCCACAGGAACCAAGGGCAGTTAAGAATTACAGATTAAGCGGGATGCTAGAATAGCTCAGCAGTTGAGCGCTGGCCTCACAATCGTGAGATCTGGAGTTGGATTCCAAGCCCTGGACCATACAAACCCCATATGCTGAACTGCAGCACAACTGGTAACCACCAACATGGCTCAGAAGTGAAGGCTCTCGCCTCCCATGCGGGAGGCCCCCAGTTCAGTTCCCGCCCCATGTGGCCCCCCATCCATCTGTATGAAGTGAAACCATATCACAGCTAGTGATGTGCAACTATGGAGACTACTGTGGGCCCTCCCATCTTCTCTTTCCCTCAAAAATAAAGAAACAAAAAACAAAAACAAACAAAACAAATTTAAAAAAATATTACAGATTTAGAAAAGAGACTAGAAAGAAAGAGACCTTGATTTGGGTGGTAATTCAGTCATATCCAACTTGTAAACTTTTGGAAAGAAAACAGTTTGAGAGCAAGGCTTATAAGCAGAAGTAGGGCAGTGGTATAGAGAGGAAAGTGAAAAACTGAAGTGGAACCACAGAACATTTCCACAATCAGAGAGCAAGAAAGAGGGCCACCTGGGATAGTGAACTATGATTCTCTGTCTTGAGCTCAAATTCCATCAATTGATAATGGCCATTTCATCAATTTAGCAGCTGATCAGTAACCAAGGCAGGCTGATGGACAGGAAAGGCAGAAAAAAGTGAGAAATAGCCACGTTTCTTTTTTTCTTTTTAAGACTTATTTTATTGTTTGAGAGATGAGAGAGACAGAGAGAGAAGAGGGGAGGGTCCAGAGCAGTCTCCATAGTTGTGCATCATTAGTTATGACATAGTTTTCATTCCACACAGATGGATGTGGGGCCACAAATGGCGGTAACCAAACTGGGGGCCTCGTGCATGAAAGGCAAGAACTCATGGTTACCAGTCGCACCACAGCCCAGCACATGGGCTTGCACAGGCTGGGGCCAGGACTCAACACCCAGACCTGGAGGCTATAAGGCAAGCACTCCTCCTGCTGAGCTATTCCAGCATCCCAGCAATAGCTACTTTTAAATACACTGGCCCATCACAGCTGAGGCACTGTGAACACTAAGCTCTTGGTGAATAATCTTCTTGAAGGCAGATTTTAACATTATGCAACAGTTTCCTTATCTGCAAAATAGAAATAATAACAATACCTAACTTATATAGTGGTAGTATTAGAACTAGATATAAAACAGCTTCCTGCTTGGCCCACAGTTAGAACTCAGAATAAATGATTTAATATTATTATTATCATTAACACTGTTCTGGGCTTTTCTCTAGGACCTGGTTAATCATGGCCACTATTTGCCATGCTTGGTTTTTTTCTGACACTTTTGTTACAATTTGAGTCATCTGTCAATTTAATTTGAGGATATTTTTCTACTAATGCCAGAAATCTTGTCACATTATATACTTTGAATGTGGGTCCCACTCTTAGAGCTTTCTTAGCCCCATGTCTCGAGGTGCTTAATAGCTGATAGTTACTGGACTCTTTCCATGTGTTGGGTCCAGTATTTAGTGACTTATATGAATTAACACAATTATTTTTTTTTACAAAAACCACTTGTAGTAAATGCTGCTTTATTGCCCTTATATAACAGACAAGGAAGGTGGGACTTAGAATTTTAAAAACTGTTCAACTTACCAACTGCCTTCTTCTTGCATAAATAGGATTTTCAGACAGATCTACTCACGATCTCCTATCTCTGCACCTTATTTTTACATCTGCTTCTTTTTTCTCTGCTTATCAGTCACCACAGTCATCAACTACATTTCAACTTTATAAAATAGAGCTTCAGCTACCTCAGATGATGTAACATAATACTTTTAGTTTAAAATCCAAAAATCAGAGGAGAAGGGAAAGGATCTTTGCCAAGTCTGAATTAGAATCCCACCCTTCAACAGGTCAACTATGGCCAGGAAGGAAATATGGCAGCTCTTTTGTTAAAAATAGGATGGAATGGAGGGAAAAGCTCTTCTTAGAAGAGCTACTCTGGAAGATAGAAAAGAAGGGGTGTTGACCAGACAAAAAAAATAGGTGTCCACGGCATGGGTCTGGGGCTGTGCATCCCACACAACCTCATTGTATTTTTAGTATTTTGAATTTCTGTTTTTAATTATTGTCAGTGCAATAGTGATTTAAGAAAAAATATGTATCTATTTTGCTTTGAGGGCTTGTTTGTTTCTCATAGATTTCAATTCAACATTCGGAGTTTTTTCTTTAAGAATTTTAATGAACACCTCCAGCTCCCTAAAATTGACAAAAACAAAGCAACTGGGCAATGAGAGTTGGACCTAAGACAGGCCTGCCTGTCTGGCCCCTGTTGTAAATACTTTTCTGGGATAGTTGGGTGAGGTTAGCAGAGTTCAGTTCTCTTGAGAGAGGGTGAGCTCTGCAGGTGTTTGTAACTAGTGATTACAGAGCAGGCAAGGGACTTGATCCTTTGAGTGGGAGCTTTTGGTTCTATTAATTAGCTGCCTAGCCAGCAACCCTCTCCTCCTTCCTTCCATCAGTGAACTTTTCTTTGATCTTAACTGTGTATGGAAAATGATTGCAACTGAAACGACATGATACAATAAACACGTGAATAAAATTAGTTTGAAAAAATGAAAATATTGTCAGTAGCATTCAGTAGCTCTGGACAATTTAATTTCTTCTACGCCTCATATAATGTTTGGCATATATTCAGTCTATTTTTGCATATAAATGTGAGTTTAGGACAGGAATAAGCCTGCATAACCTACATTTTACCTCAAAATGTGGACACCTGACAAATCTGTTACTAAGCCAGTTGTGGACAAAATACACAATAGAATGCTTTGTTTACCTCCAAAACAGAAGAAGTGTAACAAATGCAAATATAAAGAACTGGTGACATTTCTTAAAACTGAAAATTTGTGTAAATGTATTTTGAAAGGAATAATCCTTCTGATTGAAATAAGTAATTCAATATTTACAGCAGAATATATGTTATAATCAATCAGTGGCTTTAAAATGATTGGGTATTGTTCCTTAAGTAGAGGCATTATTGCTGGATTGCAGATGAGTCATTTCCCCAGTCCCAAGTGATTAATCAGTGTTTCCTAAACTTGCCTAATATAGGAAACATCTGGAGTTTTTGTCAAACATACAGATTCCTGGGCCCACCCAGACCTATTGAATTAGAATTTCTAGGAAAGGCTTGTGGGACTCTATGTTTATTTAGCATCTCAGGTGGATCTTATTATCAGGCAGGTTTGGGAAATACTGTTTAGTTTCCTTGGACAGTGGCATTAACTTTTTTTTTTTAAAGACTTATTTATTGTTTTTGACAGAGAGAGAGATACAGTCAGAGACAGAGAGAAGGGGGAGGGCCCCAAACAGTCTCCATAGTTGCACATCATTGGTTTTCCACATAGTTTCATTCCACAGGTGGGCGTGGGGCTGCACAGGGCAGGAACTGGGCCGGGGTCTTACCCTGGTGAGAACTGAACTGGGGGCAATCTCCAGCTCAGCATATGGGTCCACACGGTTCGGGGCCGGGGCCGGGATTCGATCCTCGGTCCCCGGGGCTGCAAAGTGAGCGCCTAACCCACTGAGCCATCCCGGCTTCCCCTACATTAACTTTTTGAGTTACTATATATTTTTTTGAGTGACCAGAATAGAGCTTTATTATTGAATGAAGTCGGACATCAGGAAACACTTATGAACTATCAACCAAAGCATTTTCAATTTCATGTAAATACATCTTTCTATTATCTGAAACAAATACCATATATTTGCATATTTTCCCTTTATACATTAAGGTACAACAGAATTTTTTATTCCTTCAATAAAAATCTCAAGACTAAATTCATTACCACATTGAAAAAGAACCTAAGGAGAAAGATAATTCTGATTAAATATCTCATCGTATATCAGGCATAATCCTGACAGTTGGTTTACATAGTTCTTTCCTTTAATTTTAACAACTCATTGGTGGCTTGAGTATTTTATTTGCATTTTATAGATGCAGAAACTGAGGCTTGAAGAGGTTAATTTTGCCATGGTCACTCTGTGCAAACTAGACAGGGACCAAGTCTACTGAGTATCTTACTATGACACTAGCCTTTAGAGTTCAAATTGCAAGCCAAAGGATACAAATTCACTAGACAGAACAATCATGTGTTTGGGAAATTTTCTTCTTTGAACACCAAAAAAGGGTAATTTTTCATATATTTGGGCTGAGTCAGAGTGGGAAGAAAGGATGGGGGATTTCAGAAAGTCTGATCACCTCTTATAGAATAATAAGCCACTTTTCTTCCTATAATTTTAAAAATTAACTCTTCCAAAGAACAAATAAGGAAAGTAAAATTGTAAATCTAAATGTGTAATGTGTGAGAGAGATATATATATATCTATATATTTGTAGAAACAGATTTTCTCCAACTCATTTACTTTCTTATTCTTCCTGTGCTGTTTATTCTAGTTGAAGTAGTTAAAGCCAGAAACAAAAATTCCCCCTTTGGGACTTCTTGCTTTAAAAACCCTTTTTGCCAAGGGTTTGTTTTCTTAGACTTGGAAGCTGTTGAAAGGTGCCAGATGGATAGCCTTGGGAGCTGTTTATTTGTAGAGGGCAGGTGTGGATGGAGCATCCTGGGCTTCCCACGCAGCCCAGCTTAGGAACTCTTGCCTTCTTGGGTGACAGTTAATAAGTTGGGAAGTTAAGAGAACTCCCTGAAATGAAAGTCGACACTACAAGTAAGCAGCACATTCCTTTGTTGTTGCCATTGCTGTTGATATCACAGGCTAATAAGACCCACCCATCTAATTATTTTTAAAGTAGGCAGTTAGGGAGGATTTGGGAGGAGGCAATACAGTACAGGAAAGCAGGATGAAGGACAGTAGGTAACAAAGTGGCTAGGATAGTGAAAGATAGTCCGAACTTGACTTTTTATACAATGCTACCTGCCTGCTTTCTTTTTTATTTTATTTATTTATAATTTTTTAAAAGATTTATTTTATTGTTTTTGACAGAGAGAGACAGAGACACAGACAGACAGAGAGAAGGGGAAGGGCCCAGAGCAGTCTCCATAGTTGTACATCATCAGTTTTTGACATACCCGGTAGTTTCATTCCACACAGGTGGGTGGGGTGCTGTGCAGGAACCGGGTGGGGGACTCTGCATGGGAGGCATTGCCCCCACCCGCTGAGCTGGGGGCCAATCCAGGGGCGTCCCACATTGGAAACTTACACCAGTGAGAACAGAACTGGGGGCCACACACCAATTCAGCATATGGGTCCCCATGGGCCGGGGTCAGGATTCGATCCTCAGGCACCAGTGCTGCAAAGCAAGTGTTCCTTCCTCTCTTTCATTTACTTATTTTGAACTCTAATAATTTTTTTATTTTTCAGTTACAGTTGACATACATTATATTAGTATAACATAGTATTAGACATTTTTATAACTTACAAAGTGATCACCTTGATAAATATAGCAGCTATCTGATACCATACATAGTTATTACAGTATTACTGACTGTATTCCATATGCTATGTTTTACATCACCATGACATTTTTAAAAAATATATATTTTTATTTATTTATTTATTTTGACAGAGAGAGAGACAGAGATACAGAGACAGAGAGAGAACTGAACTGGGGGAGCTCTCAGTTCAGCATGTGGGTCCGCACAGACTGGGGCTGGGATTCGATCCTTGGTCCTCGGCGCTGCAAAGTGAGCACTTAACCCACTGAGCCATCCTGGCTTCCCACCATGACATTTTGTAAGTATCAATTTGTACTTCTTAATCCCTTCACCTTTTTCACCCACCTTCAACCCCCCTCCCCTCTGGCAACCATCAAAATGTTCTCTGTATCTATGAGTTTGTTTCTGCTTTGTTTGTTTATTTTGTTCTTAGATTCTACACATAAGTTAAATCATATGGCATTTGTCTTTCTCTGACTTACTCCATTCAGCACGACACTTTCTAGGTCCATCTATATTGTTGCAGATGGCAAGATTTCATTCTTATTTTATGGCTGAGTAATATTTCATAGTAAATATGTAGCACTCCTTCTATATCTGTTCAACCATTGGTGAATACACAGACTGCCTCCATATCTTGGCTACTGTAAATAATGCTAAAATGAACGTATGGATGCATATGTTCCTTTGAAGTAGTGTTTTGGATTTCTTTGGGTAAACCCAAAAGTGGGATTACTGGGTCCTTCTTTGTCTCTTGTTATAGCCTTTGTCTCTTATTATAGTATATTTTGTCTGGTGTAAGTATTGCTATCCCAGCTTTTTTGATTTGTTTGTTCCCATTTTCATGAAATACCTTTTTCCATCCCTTTACTTTCAGTCTGTGTGTGTCTTTCAATCTGAAGTGAGTCTCCTGTAGACAGCATAAGTACAGGTCTTCTTTTCTTATCCATTCAGCCACCCTATCTTTAAATTGGAACATTTAACTTATTTATATTTAAAATAATTTTTGATAGATATGCAGTTATTGCCATTTTATTATTCATATTTTGGATCTTTTTAAAATTCTACTTCTTAAAGATGTCCTGCTGGCATTTCTTAGAATACTGGTTTGGTGGAATAAACTCCTTTAGCTTTTTCCTATCTGGGAAGTTCTTTATCTGTCCTTCAATTCTAAATGATAGCTTTGCTGGGTAGAATAACCATGGTTGTAGGTCTTTGCTTTTCATCACTTGAAATATTTTGTGCCAATCCCTCTGGCCTGCGAAGTTTCTGTTGAGAAATCAGCTGATAGTCTTATAGGAGCTCCCTTGTAGGTAGCTAAGAGACTTTTCCTTGCTGATTTTAAGATTTTCTATTTGTCTTTAATGTTTGGTATTTTAATTATGATGTGTCTTGGTAAATGCCTCTTGATATTGATCTTGTTTGGGACTTTCTGTGTTTCCTAGTCCTGTATATCTATTTCCTTTGCAAGATTAGGGAAATTTTCTATTATTTTTTAAATAGGTTTTCAATTCCTTGCTCTTTTTCTCCTCCTTTTGGTATCCCTGTGATGCAAATGTTGGTATGCTTGAGGGTGTCCCAGAGATGCCTTAAACTATCATGTTTTTTGGATTCTTCTTTCCTTTTTCAGTTCTAATTGAATGTTTTCTGCTACCTAATCTTCTAAATCACTGATTCGATTCTCTGCTTCATCTAATCTGTTGATTCCCTCAGTGCACATATTCTTTATTTCAGTTAATGTATTCTTAATTTCTGACTAGTTCTATTTTATGTTTCCTATCACTTTGTTGAAAGTTTCACTGAAATAATTGAGCATCCATATAACCAGTGTATTGAAGTCTGCATCTAGTAGATAGCTTGTCTCCATTTTGTTTAGTTATTTTTTCTGGAGTTTTCTTCTCTTCTTTTATTTGGGAAATTTCCCTTGTATCCCCATTTTGGCTGCCTCCCTGTGTTTGTTTTGTGTATTAGGTAGGGCTGCTATGTCTCCCGGTCTTCAAATCTTGATTCTGTCCAGGTGGGAAAACGTGTCCAGCCCCAGGTTCATCTTATTCTCTCAGTTCTCCCTGTGGCTGGAGATGGCCATGTCATTCAGTTCGGGAAAATAAGGAATATGGGCAGTGTGGTAGTGGCACTTCTGGGCAAACTTATGGTTTCCTGATGAACTGAACGGACGATTGACGTTGCCTCTTCCCCTTACTTTTTGCCCTGAATAAAGACTTGATTCATGGCACTCTGGCATGGCTATTTTGTAAGTGTGTGAGAAAGACCAAACCATCACACAAATACGGACTTTAACCTGACTGAATTGCTGAACCAACACTAGCATCCACCTTTCTCTAGATGTCTTGTTTTATGAGAAAAATATATTACTTAAACCATTATTACTTGGGTTCTATTTTATTTGGTAGCAAAAACATTCATTTCTAACGGATTTGGTGGGGGGGGAGAAAGGAACTGGACAGGTGAGCTATATTTTTGTAATTGTTGCAGGCAGTTTGTATGAAGCAGAAATTGAATATACAATGTTTAAAATCAACAGTAGGGTCTGGCCCATAGTAAGTGCTCAATAAATAATTTTATAAGAAGTAAGGTTGAATACATGAATCTTGCCAGACTGTTTTGGATGTAAATTGACATGAAGTAATCCCTCTAGAATCTCAGCTACTATTTACAGTTTTGATTCAGGGCTATCAATGGTTGTGGCTACCACAGGGCACGTGTCTCATCTGTATGTAATTGTACGCACGAGGAGAATCTTCTTAGGGTTACACCTGTGCCTTAAGGAGAGGCTAACTATAGAGCACTTCTTTACATTTAAAATGTAAGGAAATAACAATGAAACTCAGCTGATCCTGTAGCAGTTATTTATCATAAATGATGGAAAGCTTCTTTCAAAGCAATTATACCATTAGACCAGAAAAAAGAAAAATCTTTCAAATCATTCTTGGCATAGCTTGGAAATGCCTGGCACACGGCAAGTCAAGTTCTAATATTTCAGTTCCTTGGGAAGATGAATGGATCATTTTAACAAGTTATTTATTTTTTGCTGGTATTTTGTGATGTTAGCTATAACGAATCACATGCATTAGTGATCAGAAAATGAAATATGTATTTAAAAATGACTGCCTGTGGGGAGGGAGGAAGAGGGCTACAGTTAAATTAATAGAAAAGAATGCATCTTCCTTCTTGATGCTTTCTCAAAAACAAAAAATTTCCTGAGATTTTGATAGAAATTCCTACAAAAATTGTGTAATATAATGGAGTGTTTTGTTAAGTTTTCACTTAATAATAGCCATAGCTAATGATGAAACAGTAGAGATTGCAAACCTTGAAATGACAGTTCTTTTGGTTAATGGATTTGCACACTTTGTCCTTGGCACCTCTCAAAGCGTGAGCCTATGAGAGAGACTAGATGTGATAAGACTTAAGGGGAGAAAAAATGTTCTGGTTACTGGCAGAAATATGGCCAGAGGAAGCCATAAGTGCAATAAAAAAGGATATCTCAACTGCAGAAAATAATTCTTTTTCATTCAAATGGGCAAACCCCTAGGTGGGCTGATTTAATGGGTCAATCAGACCCAAAGTATAGATCTAGAGATTACAAAGAAAATAAACACATTTGTGGAGTCAGAAACATCTCACCTGGTCAGAAGTAACTGCTTTTCTTTCCCACTCATTTTCACTAGTTAGGGTGTGTACGAGGATGTGTGTGTGCATTTATTTCCGTTTTTCTTTCTTTAATTAGTTATACACTTACCATTAACGTTTATACAATAGTTTTAGAAATATAGATTGCATATCTTTAGGCTTTTGAGTTGAATTAATTTATACCCTCTCCCTTCTTTAAAAAGACCAGGGGGAAGCCGGGATGGCTCAGTGGGTTAGGCGCTCACTTTGCAGCTCCGGGGACCGAGGATCGAATCCTGGCCCCGGCCTGTGTGCCCCCAGTTCAGTTCTCACCAGGGCAAGACCCTGGCCCAGTTCCTGCCCTGTGCAGTCCTGCACCCACCTGTGGAATGAAACTATGTGGAAAAACCAATGATGTGCAACTGTGGAGACTGTTCTGGGCCCTCCCCCTTCTCTCTGTCTCTGTCTCTGTATCTCTCTCTCTCTCTCTGTCAAAAACAATAAAAATAAATCTTTAAAAAATAAAAAATAAATAAAATAAAATAAAATAAAAAGACCAGAGATGTTTACTTAATAGACCACACACACACATGACATATTTGCCTGTGTATTTGCTTCATAAGCTTTTGGTCAAAGTCACTTGCCAATTGAACAAACAGTCATTGAACATATACTATACTCAATGCATCTTGGAGTTTAATAAAGCTGAATGAAATGTGGTCCTTGATGGTTGAGTCTTGATATGTTTGTTACTTTGTCCAGAAGCAGCTGCTTGTTAACAAGGTAACAACCCTGCTTGTATATCAGAATAACCCCAGGAGTTTGTTAAAAATATACCTGGCCAGGTTTCAGCTCTCAGTGTAGGGAAATTCTGATAATAGGGCCCAAGCTGTATGCAAATTTAACAACAACCACCCCACTACCCCACCCCAGCCCCAGAAGTGAATCAGATACACAGATTATGATTGAGAAACACTGCTTTAAGCCAAAACAGGACTAATTTCCGTTCAGCCACAAGCCAACCAGGTGGATGCCCTTGAAATCTACAACGTGAACAGCTGGCTGTAGTTAGCTGTTTATATGGCTGTTTCTGTCTATTTCCACTGCTTCAGAGTGGGTAGCTGGGTAGCTATAGCCTGGAAAGTACCCCTGAGGAAGGGGCTGAGCCCCATCTTCTCTGTAAAACACCTGGAACAAGGATGTTAGGGAGGAATAAGATTGCTATAGCCCAAGATCATCTCCACAACCTCCCCAAGTAGTCTGTCCTTATTTCCATCTCACACGAACTATAGTAATTTGTGTAAATTTTCTCCTTCACTAGGTTGTGAAGTATTCCAGAGTGGAAGAAATGCTCTTTCTTTCTCATCAAGGCATGCAGTAACCCATACATAATTGCCATTGACAGGTGTTTATTTTGAATTGAATTGAATCTTTCTCATCCAACTCCTGGGGTCTGATCATATATATGTAATTACATATATTCATGATGGATATTTATGAATATCCATAGAAGTATATATTTGCTTATAAAACATTTCAATCATACAAAAGAACATGTTGCATACATAAGGAACAAAGAACAATAAAACAAGCACCCATGCACCCTCACCCCAGTTTATGAAAAAAGACATTGCCAATACCTTTGAGCAGGGATTCCCAAACCCCAGGCCGTGGACCACTATTTGTCTGTGATCTGTTAGAAACTGGGTGGCACAGCAAGAGGTGAGTGGCAGGTGAGCAAGCCAAGTTGTATTTACAGTCACTCCCTATAGCTTGCCTTGCCTCCTGAGCTCTGCCTCCTGTTAAATGGAGGACTTGGGGAGGGGGTGGCGGCATTAGATTCTCTTAGGAGCTCAAACCCTATTGTGAACTGTGCCTGTGAGGGAATTAGGTTGTGCACTTATGAGAATGTAATGCCTGATGATCTGAGGTGGAGCTGAGGCCATGATGCTAGCACTGGGGAGCAGCTGCAAATACAGATTAACATTAGCAGAGAGGTTTGACTGCACAGAGCATTATAAAGCCATTGCTTGAAGACTTATATCAAAACCCAAGCTCAAGGCTCCCATTGATTCTGTATTATGGTGAGTTGTATAATTGTTTCATTATACTGTATATTACAATATAATAATTATAGAAATAAAGTGCACAATAAATGTAATGTGCTTGAGTCATTCCCAAACCATCCTTTTCCCCACGGTCCATGGAAAGATTGTCTTCCACAAAGTCCATGGTGCCCAAAAGGTTGGGGACTGGTGCCTTTGAGGTCCTGGGTTGAACTAGAGCTTTTCTGAACAGTAGCAAGCTCCTGAAATTTGAATCATTGATTGATTGGACCATTCATTCGTCTACTAAGTGTCAGCATAGATGTAGATGCAATCTACTGTTGGAGTGAAGTGGGTCAAAACTCAAAAGTGATATAAGCTGTCTCCAGAGGTGTTCAGATTGCTTTTGCTTCTAGTGGTCCTAAACCAGCCAGGCCCTAAAGAGTGGGCGTGGTTTCAGCTTGCAGACTCTTTGGGCCGAAACTACGCCTCCCGGCAGTCCATGGGGCCAGTGGGTGGAGCCCAGCCCTGAGCAGGGGCCGGGCTAGAGGGGGCATTGTGTCGGGAGCGCGGAGCTGCATTTGTCTGCTGGAGGTGCTCGTGTGGCAGCAGTCGTTGCGTTCCGGCTGTGGACTGGAAGTGTCAGCGGTGGCCACAGCCCGGGTGGGAGACTGAGCAGAGGAGCCACGCACCCGCTGTCCGCGATCGCTGGCAGGGAGCGGCGTGTTAGCGGAACAACATGCATATAGGCGCCCGGCGCCCTGACGACCCCTCCCGAAGAAAAGAGGCCGGGGCCGCGCTGGGACGGCGAGGAGCATGAAGGAGGCCGGGGGGCAGCTCGGCTAGGAGCGCTGCTGGGTAGCTGTGGGCGCTGCATAGTCGCTGGGGCGCAGCGGAGGGCGGGGAGCCGGGCAGGTCGCCCCAGCGGGTGGGAGCCAGCTGCTGGGAGCTGTTTTGATTTCCACCGCCAACTAGAGGGGCCCAGAGCAGCCCCCTGCCCAACGTGCAGCCAGCATGGGCAACGCGGGGAGCATGGATTCGCAGCAGACCGATTTCAGGGCGCACAACGTGCCTTTGAAGCTGCCGATGCCAGAGCCAGGTGAACTGGAGGAGCGATTTGCCATCGTTCTGGTGAGTTTGCAGCGACATGGTCGGGTGCCGGGCCCCAGGCAGGGCAGCTTGTCTGACCCCTCCACTCCCTCCCCTTCTCCCCCTACCCCAGGAGTGCGCCTCCTGTCCCAAGGGGTAGGCGCCCACCTTCCCCATTGTGACCTCCCTAGCCTCATTCCTCTCCGGTCCCCTTCCAGCCCTTTGCGCTCAGCCCTCTTGGGGTCCCTGAATGGGGCCGGGAGCCGGGGGCGGACTGCCTGGCCAGCCCCGGACCCATTGTCTGGCGGGATAGGCACCTCGCAGCGCGTGTGCCCAGGAGGTGCGGCGTGGGCCGGGAGGAGGAGGTGGGAATCCTCTATGCCTATATGGCGTTTTGTTTTATTAAAAAAAAAAAAAAAGAAAAGAAAGAAATCCCCGCAGGTCCCGAGTCCCGGTGGACCATCCGGCAGGCGCCCAGCCTCGGGCCTGCAGAGTCCCAGGATGATGGGTTCATGTGGCCGGCCGCAGGCGGCGCGCTGGGCGGTGCGCTAGGGCAAACTTGGACGCGAACGATGCGGCTTGGCGGGGGGTGGGGTGGGGGGAGCTCCCCCGAAGGGAAAGAGGAACCCCGCGGCAATGCAGAGCCCCGATTCCTAAGCTAGAAGGGAGGCATCTGAAACCCAGGCGAGAGAGAAGCTTCGCCTCGACGCGTTCCTTCTGGTCTTAAATCTTAAACCACAAAAATGTGCTGTTTTGCGGGGACGTGTTGCGAGCTGTTTGGACTCCAAGGGTGACCCCTCCCCTCCGACACCCTGCCAAGTCCCCGACTCCTTCCCGAAATCCACTTCTCCTAGCTTTAAGGCTTCTTAAGTCAAAGACACTGGCGACTCTTCCTTCTCCCCCTCCTGCTGGGACTAAGTTTCTGTGCCCCTCCCAAGCTTGTCAGTGCTGTGAGCTCAAGAGGGTGTGGCGGCCTCTCCCTCGCTGGAGTCTGTGCTACATTTGGTCCCCAGACTTCGATTTTTAGTGTCCTAGCATCTTTTCAGGGATGTTTGGAGGGACTGGGCAAGATCGGACACGTTGCTATTCCTTACACTTGTACATTTCCCCTTTCCTAGTTATCTCTAAGTATACAAAGTTAGGATCAAAAGAAACTTGTGCTCAAGGCAGCCAAATCTTGTGTCTGCCTGAGGGTTTTTGGCCTGTAACCTCAACCTTGGGAAAGGACCCCAGTCTGAACACTGACTGGGATATTTGAATTGCCATTCTTCAGGCCTTTAAAAGGGGTTGGTTTGGTATGGGAAATCATGTTCTGGAGGGCAGGTTAGCTTTGTGCTCTCGGAGAGAAGGGGCCACAAGCTTTTTCAAGCGGCAGGGAAACTGGTGTGGCAGTCGGGAGGTAGATGAGGCTGATTGTCTTGCTTTGCATCGTCTGTGATCTCCCGCAGCTGCTCCCACCTTGTGCAAGATGGGACGCTCTGAAATGAAACAGCACGGGCTTAGTTACTTCTCAAGGCAGCCTGGGCGCGTACTTGACTTGTCTTTCCAGAGACAAACGTTTATTCAACATTCCCTTGTTACCGGACACATGGTTCTTAGCACCTGGCGCTGGGTTTCTGTCTTTCCATCCACGTGATGGTGGTGGTTGTGCACTTGAGGTGGAAGGGCCAGTGAGTGACACAGGAAAACCAGGTTAACAATAATGCAGTTAAGGTCTCAACTGAGAGCATGTTTTGCATGAGTTCTCATTTACCCTGCTGATTAATAACACATGGTATGAATTGATCTTTAGAAAAAGCAATGTCTCGTCATTAACATGTATTTGTGTTACTAGTATGTAGATATTTATGATTCTACATCACCAGCTCCTTGGGGTAGTGGTTGGTTGGTGTTTACTGTGTGTCACACACAGCTACTGAATGCAGTTTCTTTCATACTTGTTCACAATATTCTAAGCCTATCAAAACAAACAAACAAAATCTTCCAAAACTCCAGGTTGACCTTTTTGGAAGAGACAGAGGTCTTGGGGAAGTCTCAGCTTGGGGGCCCTTTTGTTAGGGATGCACTCAGGCCCATTGAGGTGTTTAATGTGGCTCCTTAGTCAGCTTCAGCTGCTCTTTGAAAACCTACAAGAGGAGTTAAAAGGAGCCCAATGGGTTGATAGTTTTTAGACTTATGGTGATTACGCTTGTGGTCAGTTTTTATCTGAAGCTGTACATGTGATGCTCTCAACTTTCCTTTTCTTCAGGCATTGCTTAAAAAATTAGTAGCTCAAACCATTTAATTCTGGAAATCAAGCTTGATGGACAAAGTTTAGGTTGGCAAGTTTTTAACCATGTGGAACAATTCTCTACCCTGAGATGGTGGGAATAATTTTGGCATTATTGATCCTCGTTTTACCTTCCTATATGATAAAGATCGTATGTGTTTTGGGAGGAAAATTAGATAGTGAAAGAGAAAATTGTATATCCACCTCGTTGCATATTATACCTGAAGTATGTCTTATATCAACAATTAACAAGGCATTTCAGGCATGGAAAACAACTCCTCCCACCCCCAAGCTTTAGAATATTTAAAGCATTGAGGGAGAGTAAATAAAAATAGAATGACAGAACTTTATCTATTTCTGGAAAATCTTGAGAGAGCAAACCTACTCAATGACAGTCTCCCCATCTTTCATCAGTTTATGTGAGTTAAATTGTATAAATCTAAAAAACCAGTGGGTATGAATAGAAAGGTGAGAGGAGAGTAAAAGATTGTTGAATTTAAGATCAGTGGAGGGGAAAAATTTAAAAGATAAGTTTTTTTATAGGAAAAAAATGAAAAATTTAAATAGAGATCTGTGTTAACTGAACTTCTTATAATTAATGACTGGTAAACATGAGTCCAAATCTTAGGACAGCTTGTCCAACCAGCTACCCACGGACCACATGCAGCCCAGGACAGCATTGAATGTGGCTCTACATAAATTTTGTAAACTTTCTTAAAACAATATGAGATGTTGTTTTTTTGCGATTATTACTATTTTTTAGCTTGGTGTCCCCCCAAGGAATCTTTCCCTTCCCTTGTCATCAGCTTATTATGATAGCAGTTATAAAATTTATATTTAAGGGGAAAGATTGCTGACTCCTTATATACATTTGACTATTTTTATCCTTGTACCTCCCTTTCAAGTAGAGCTATAAGTGATACATCTTTGTGTATGCACACATGCGTACAGTGTTTCTCTTACACTGGTGTTTTGATGGAAGTGTTTCATAAATTGTGTCTTTAATGATTGACTTGAACTTTTGTTCCTTTAGGGTGTATATCTTTTATGTAACATATTTACAGGTAGCATTGGCCTGTATTTTTTGGGTCCCACACATTTATAATTAAATATCCATGTAGCTCTCCGTTATTAAGCACTGTTTAATTGTTGGGAACACACATACACATAAATACATATCCTTTATTTTCAGAGATGACACTGTGAAGGTGATTTGGGGTGTGGTGAACAACTGATGGTCTTTGTCCAAGAATACCTCTTTCTACATTAGACATTCCAATAATAGTCACTAATTTTTTGGCTTGCAGTCACTGATGTCCCCTAGTGCCTTGGACAAGGAGTTGTCCTAAGGATTCTTTCTTTCATTTGCAGAGGAAAGGATAATTGTAAGCCCTCTATCCTAGCTGCTGTATCTGTGTGATATTAGATAGCAGGCTGCTCCTCCAACAGATTCAAAAAGACAGATTAGGAAATGATGGTTTAGGGCAGTGTTATCTTAGGTTTGATACCGGGAACTGCTTTGGTATGTGATTACTTTGAGTCAGTTTCCTTTTCTGTTTTTTTTTGTTTGTTTGGTTTTTTTTTTTTCCCTCTGAGGTTGAATGTGGTCATTTTGCTTTAGGGAGAAGTGGGAACATTTTCTGAATACCTACTAAGAGTATGCCCTATGCTTACATATTCTCATTAAATCATCACAGTAGCTTCCAGCTATCAGCAACATTATAGATGAGAAAACAGTAATTACCTAAACTAAGTTATTGAATAGCCAATCTAGGATTTTAACCCAGATTTAAATTTCTGCTCCCTCTCCCACATTATATTGTTCCTCTCCTTAGGCCTAGAACTGGGAAGGGACAAAAAAGGGAGGACACTGAAACTAGCAGTAAAGCTATAAACAACATCACAAAACAGAACAAGCCCACCCAAACCAAAAAACCTAAATCTGGTCAATGTATGTTTCAAGCTGTATAAAATTTGCTGAAGTTTTTTAGATGTGATCAAAGTAAGGTGCACTTGATAGTTCTCTTTAGAAGTCAAACATTTTGATTTCTTCCCATTGCTGTTTTTAGGCAAAGAGTTAAATATGGATTTGGTCTGAAAGTGTACTCTTCAGTTTTTCCTAAGCAGGCAGAATTGAACTACCTTGATTGGGAAGTTGAGGTTTTCCAATCAGAGGGAAGAGGCCATCTGTCAGTGCAAGGCATACATTCTGAATGCAATTACTTGTGAAAGGGACAAGGAAGGTCAAGTTTAACCATTTAAGGTTATTTCCCTCTGCAAGGTGGTGTTCCCGTTCAACCACTTCCAAGGAGAGCTATTGCCATGAAGTCTGCTGAGCAGATGGATGGATAGGAGTGTAGTTAGGCCATTGTCAGATTTATGTTGATGTGTTTTCTCCCATCCTTTCCCCTGTTGTGAGAGAAAGGAGGTGGGGAAAGTTGGGTGGAATGTCCTCACTTTGAGCCATTACAACCTCGTTTTAGGCATTAACTCCCTGAGCTGTTTTATTCTTAAGAGCAGGAATATATGTTTAGGCCTGTGCTTATCACCATTATCTGGGTGCATTTCCCCTCTCCCTGTAATAATACCAATATATTAGGTAGCTAAGATAGAAATTGATTAAAAGCAATTCTCTAAATGCAAGTATTTGGCTCCAATGAGAGACAGGCAGCAAATTAAACTAATCAAATCTGGGGGAGAAATGGTATGCATGCTCTTAATCCTTAAGTGAGAAGGACTTCTACTTGTGGCCTCTCATTTAGCAAACGGCATTGGCCTGGGAAGCAGGAGATTCTAGAACTGGGTCTGCTGCATCAGCTTGAACAAGTTCAGCTCCTCTCTGGTCCTTGATTTTCCTCCTCTGTAAATAGAAATAAAATTTGACACAACCGTTAGGATAGTTATGAGATTTTTAAAGAATCATAGAGTATCCCTTTCTACGTTAGGCACTCATAAGACTTCCCAAACATAGTATACTATGGTCTCTTAGCTGACTCCATGTTTCAAAGAACTTTTGTGTGGAAAACTGTGTAGCTGTACTCTGTGTGGTCTAGAGAGTAGAATTTCTAGGATTGGTGACTGAAAGTCACATAAGCCTAGGAAAAGTATTGTAACATTTAGAGTTGTCAGAAAATGAATAGTATGAGCTCTCCATTAGTTTCTTAGTTTTTACAATTTATTGTTTGAGAGGTGTGAGAGAGAGAGATGGGGGAGCAGTCTCCATAGTTGTACATCATTAGTTGCGACATGGTTTCATTCCACACAGGTGGATGTGGGGTCACATGGGGCGGGAACCAAAAGGAGGAGAGAACCCCATATTTCAGCATAACACCAAGGACCAAGCAGCTTCCAACAGATACAAGTATGATCTAAAATGGAAGAGATGTCTAGGAAAGAGCTGGTAGGCTACAGACTGCCTCATGGACTGTGACTCAGTTAAGGGCCACAGCTGTGGTGGGCCAAGACATCTGAGAATCCCTTACTTGGGAAACACCACGTTTCTACTTGAAGGTATAAGGGTAGTTGATGTGGACCAAAGTGTGCTTTCTTTTTCATACTCTTAAAAAACAAAGCAAACCAAAATAAAACATGATCATTGGCATCAGCTCACAGGTAGGTATGTTTCTAGGACATAGCAGGGGTATTCCCCCTTACCCCGTCTTCTGTATTCTTGTGCTCTGGGGAAATGACTTTATTGACTTTTATTTCACATGTAACCTTAGCCTATGTTCTCCTTTGCTGAAGAAGCTCTGTTGCATTTGTCAGCCCGTGTATCGCCACAGAAGGTGAAAGATTTCAGGTGTTTAGACCCTGCTGTCTGCAGGGGTAATCTCCCCTGACTGACGTCCGAGTGGCAGACTGTGCCCGGCCTGACGTCTGAATAGTAGACTGTGCCTGTGGACTGGCTCATACTGGAAACTCATTGGCTTTGGGAAAGGTGGCGAATAGTTCACATCTTTGGCCCTGTGCCCAGTGCTAAGCCCTGAGGTGTGGCTCGTGCCTGAAGGTAACAGACCTCACCTATCTAGTCCTGGCTCGAGCTGAGGATTTGCTCTGGAACCTGACTTTTCCTTGTGTTTTGCTCCCAACCCCACTCTACCCCCACTGGAAGTTTCGTTGAATTCTTGACAGTAGGATAATGAAGGATTGATAAGCTAAAGCAGTGGTTCTCAAGCTCAGTTGTACATTGACATCACCTGGGACCCTTAAACAATACAGCTGGCAGCCCCTCCCAGGGATCCTGATAGTAAATTTGTCTGGAGTGTGACCTAAGTTTCAGGAGTTTTAAAAGCTCCTTAGGAGATCTGAATGCACAGCCTTGGTTGAGAGCCGCTGTGCTGGAGAGGGATTTTCCCTTGTTCTGCCTCCTCCCAAACACTGCACAGAAGAGTTAAAACCACAGTGAGAAAAGCAGACGAGTGCAGTAGGAAGGGTAGTAAGAGGAACCAGAAAATCTGGGGAAATTAGGCAAAGTGGATGGGGTTAAAAAAAGAAAACTCCTAAAGATGTTTGACTGAACCAAAAGCACAAACATGAGCAACACAGAATGAATCAAAGTCTGTTGAATGTTAGACTTAACTATTTAAGAAATGAGCATCAAATAATCATGATGGAAGTTTGCAGAGAAAGTTCTGTGTATTAAAGAGTAAACAGTGACTCTGAGGTGTACTTCTGGACTAGAATACTCAATAAATCAATTGTAATTTTGCTTAGGCCTCTATTCTCTAGCATAATTGTTTGTTGGTTCAATGCAGGCATTTTGCTTTGATCTCTGGTTTTACCACTTACAAAGACTTGATGAGCTTGGCTTCCTGGAGTGAAATTCAAATACACTTGTGAAATGTAAACAACATTCATTTATTAAGAATTCTATAATCAAGGCAAATTGGCATGCTTATGTAAGCAATTAGCTTTGAGAATAGAAAGATAAATAGGATGCTAGGTCAAGAATGAGCTGGTTGTTCTCAATGCAAGACTATTTCTTTAATAGTTAGAACATAAGCAAATAGACATTCCTCTTATTCATAGTCTTTAGCATTTGTGGTTTGGGGTTTGAGGACAACATACCGGTATGTGGTTTTCTGAACTGAGAGGGTACAAGCAATTATGATCTCATTTTCGTCTAGAAATATAAATAAATCTTTCGACGGAAATGTAGGTAGTTGGTTTATGACCAGACAAACTTTCTAGAAGTAATTGGAAACAGGGTGAGAGAAAGTATGGATTTAGATGGGAATGTTAGAGAAGAATAATGGAGGTTTATTTTGGTGGGGAAGGTAAAGGTGATGACTACTTTACAATGGCAGAAAGATTAAAAATAATCTCATCTGCCTTCAGTGAATAATGTTATTTTGTGTAGAAGAAGCATTAAGATAACTAATAGCAGGAGAAGTTGGATAGAACATGATTAGATTTGTATCATGATAACACTCAATTTGCCCAGTGAATACAGTATTGCCAACTGTCTTATTTGTGAAAACTGGGAGACCTACATGCAAAGACCATGAATCAGGTAAATGACTTTATAGATTAGTTTCAGTTTTGGCCCTTTCAGTCCCCAATATGGTCAGCCTTGTGGTTCTTCCAAGGCAACTTTACCTTTTTAATGATAATAGGATATCTTGTCTAATCAGGATTCTTTATCCCCAAGGACTTCTGCCCAGGGATCCTTGAAAGTCAGTTCAGTCCAAATATCTTGGGACCAAGATGCAATCAATTAGGAATTGGTGATTCCCCAGGTCATATCACAAAATCATTATTTTATTGCCAGCTAATCAGTCCATCCAGATGCCACCCCAGAGAGACCGTTTAGAACTGTGTGGCCTCCTGGGGTTGTGGAACCATTCAACTTGCCAGTGTTCAGCCTCTCCAATGTCCTTTCACAGTAAAAATACTTTGAGTCTCAGGGTCAGCTTTTGGAAAGCATTTATTTGGTTTAGAAATCTGCAGATCATCTGTGAATTTACCAGGTCCCAATTTTCATTTAATGTTAGACATCTGAATTTTTGTTATTTCACCAATAATTACCAGAAATTCCAAGATTGGGTTTCTGTAAATTTTCTATTGATAAAGGAGAAATTTAAGAATTATTATTTTTGTTGTTTAGGATGATAAACATCTTTTAATTCTTTAACTGGTTTTTTTTTTTTTTTCCCCCAAAGATTTATTTTGAGGTGGGGAGAGAGAAAGAGAAGGGGCCCAGAGCAGTCTCCATAGTTGTACATCATTAGTTGTAATATGGTTTCATTCCACACAGGTGGGTGTGGGGCTGTGTGGAGGTGGGAACTGAACTGGGAACCTCCTACATGGGAGGTTAAGAACCTTCACTGCTGAGCCATCCTGGTGGTTACTGGTTGTGCTGCAGTTCAGCATAATGGCTTGCACGGGCCAGGGCTGGGGTTTGATATCTGAACCTCATGATAACAAGGCAAGCACTGACTCATTGAGCTATCTCAGCATCCCCAACTGAATTTTTTTTATTAAAGAATAGTATACAAACAGAGTGGGCCCATATCATTAAGTATACAGCTTGGTGGGTTTTCACAAACTG